>OLKM01001180.1:20000-23046 GCA_900291075.1 Melanogrammus aeglefinus | reverse complement strand
GATAATGTGTGTGTTGTGGTGGGTTTGGGCGTGTGTAGTGTGTGTGTGGTGTGATGTGGTGTGTGTGTGTGTGTGTGTGTGTGTGTGTGTGTGTGTGTGTGTGTGTGTGTGTGTGTGTGTGTGTCTGTGTGTGTGTCTGTGTGTGTGTTTGTCTGTTTGTGTGTGTGTATGTGTGTGAGCCTGCTTGTATGTGTGTGTGTTTGTGCGTGCATGCGTGTCAAAGCGATAAAGTAATGTTTATGTGTGTAAGCGAGCAAACATGTACGTGTACATCTTTGTGTGTGTGTGTGTGTGTGTGTGTGATGTGCATGTGTGCATGCCCGTGCATTTCCAAACACGGAATATAAAATAATGAGAGTTGAGGCCGGTGCACCATGGCTGATGGCTACCTTGAAGCGTCACCTTCAGAACTGCAGATTACAGGGGTCTCTTCCTCTTCCTCTCCTGATTACAGGGTGCCTCTTCCTCTTCCTCTCCCTCTACTCTCCTCAGCTGCCCCGTTTCCACTGTCGTCTTGCTTCCTGTTGTGATTCATTCATGTCCTTCAGAACCCACTCAGGGCGGTTAGGTTTAAAGGGTTCTGTAAGCAGCGTGCAGAGCTATGTGTTAGCCTCCACGCAGCTCGCATTGCCACCCTGTAATTAGTTAATGAGAATGATAGGAAAGGTTTTATCCTAAAGGCCTTGTAATTAATTTCCTGAGATATAATGACGCGACCACGATTACCATTCGAGGACTTCTGCTACTTCTATGAGGACTACTTCTACAAATAATAACGATAAATTAAGTATAATCACAATAATCCCTCTCTCTTCCTGCATAGAGACTGGGAACGTTTAGGTGCACTAACGAATAGAGCACACACACACACTGACACACAAACACACCGAAACCCACACATGGATACACACACACAGACATCCACACACACACACGGACACACACGCACACGGCACACACGCACACGGAAACACACATGCACGGAAACACACATGCATGGAAACATTCTGTTCCCTCTGTCAGTTTGGTTACAAATATTATAATATCTATTTTTCCCCCTGTGGGGGTCAGGGTCAGGGGGGGGGGGGGAAACACTGTAAATAAGCAGTAAGATACACAATCCCCTGACAGTATTTGTCTTGGCTCCTTTCACGCTAGTGTGAGCAGCAGCAGCAGCAGTGCGTGTTCTGAGGATACTGAGGATGGAGGAGGGGTCAGACAAGGTCACCAGGGCCAAGGGACGGGAGGTAGAGAGAGAGTGTGTGTGTGTGTGTGTGTGTGTGTGTGTGTGTGTGTGTGTGTGTGTGTGTGTGTGTGTGTGTGTGTGTGTGTGTGTGTGTGTGTGTGTGCGTGTGCGTGCGCGTGGCGAACGTGCGAGCGTGCGTGCGTGCGTGTGTGCCTGTGCGTGTGCGTGTGCGTGTGCGTGTGTGTGTGTGTGTGTGTGTGTGTGTGTGTGTGTGTGTGTGTGTGTGTGTGTGTGCGTGTATGTATGTGTGTGTGTGTATGGTAAAAAAGTGGGTCTAAATCCAACCAGGGCAAATGACGAGAAATCCAAATCTTTCAATTAATCTTGTAACTCCCCTGTGGGCAGATGTTGGATAGACCGCGGGGGGGCAGAGGTCAGAGAGGGAGAGACGCGGAGAGGCAGGGCGAGCGAGAGGGGAGGGAGAACGGAGAGAACCGAAGAGGACCTGTCATGAAGCCGAGCCTCGTAAAGTTTGAATGACAAACACATGAATCAGGGTCGTGTCACCCAAAGAATCATTTGTTGGTTTCATTCTGATCACGTTTGGCCATTTTTGGTCACCCTATTCTAAGTTTCCAGTTCTCCAGGAACTACAGTAGATTGTGCTACCAGGTAAGTGGTAGACGTTGCCATTTCATCATGGCGGACAACAAACAACAAAAATGGTTAATCGATTTTAGAACTGGTTAGTTGTCGCCGTATGACACGGTTCAATACTCACCCACGTCTCTTGACTCCAGCACAGATGTGTTACTGAGTGTTCCGGTGATGTTAGTGACTTTAGTGACTGATGACGATGACTGGTTCATGTTCTGCTGGGGCAGCAGCTGGTTTGGGATGAATTCACTGATTCAAGTTCAATCGATTAGTTAAATTAAATTCAGACCAGGGGTTCTCAGAAAGCAAAATGGAACGCCACCAGGGATGTAGAATTGTATTACAAAAACGAAAAAGAAATATCCTGTCAGATACAGAGGTATATTTCAGAGACAAATAAAAGACTCAGTAACAAGCAGTGTATCAGAATAAAAGAAGGACTTAAAAACATAAACAGAACAAGGCTTGACATTAGCCAACGGTTGAAGTAAAGATGAAAAAAATGTATGTGATAAATAATGAATTCAGCACTCTCACCTTTAAATTCAACTTCTTACACTGGAACACTTTCAAAAAGTTTTATTTGGATTTTGACACACAGACGCAATTACTGTTAAATATGTCATAATGTTTCACAATCCTAAGAGACATTGTGGAGAGAAATAGAGCAATATGTAGAGAAATGTAGGTCCCTATTTGTTGGTTTATGGTCTCCTTACAAAACACACAGTCAGTGAACTCCCTGAGTCGCGCCTGTTTACTCCTCTGGCCGCTCCAAGGCTGACTGTATCATCGTATTAAATCATTTTTAGTTGGAAAACAGATCTTGATATTTTAAGGCGCTAGAGAGAGCTGCACTGACACGCTCCACAGGCGACTCTGTCTCCAAGAGTTGTGTTTATCGTCGGCCCAAAACGCTGCAAACATTCAGATGGTGTGAATGTAGCGTTGCTCCGGCCCAGTCGGCAGCAGTGAGCTCAGACCGCGGGTCAGCCTCCGGGCGAGGGGGGGGCGGGAGAAGGCCTTCATCCCCAGTGAAGCCGGCACAAGGTGCGTGCAGTGACTTCCTCACCGCGCCGAGGTCTCCCTCCCCACCGGGGATAATCTCTGTGTGAAGACGGCCAGGAACACACCTCTGATTACGGGGGCTCAGAGGGAAAGGCTCCAACGGAAATCTCCCGTGGATTAGACGCACGTGATTTT
>OLKM01001180.1:5000-12500 GCA_900291075.1 Melanogrammus aeglefinus | reverse complement strand
TTCAAAAAGAGGCCCCACGTGGGGGGGTTCAGATGAGACTTCATTGAAAAACAGAATCCATCGGCCCATCGACCCCCGGGGGTCTTCCAGGAGCGCGGTGGAGGGCGTGTCTCCGAGGGGCCGTTCTGCCCGCCGCATCCCACGCCGGGGCGCGTGTTTAGGGGTCCTACTGAGGCCTCGCCAAGACCCGCCCTGCGCCCTCTGTGATTGGCCGGGGTGCACTCAGCTCAACGGGACGCTTTAGAACGCGACGGTTCCCTCGCTGTAGCGCTGAACGATTGATCGTTCATCGATTGATTTCGGGGTATTGGCGCGGCCATAGTGGGATTCTGGAAGTCACTGGCGGGGCGTGCAGAGCAGTGCAGGGGCGGGGGGCGGGGGGCAGCCGTCACAGCCCCGGGTCGCCCGGGCGACCGCGGTGATACGGCTCGTTAGCGCCGGGGGCTAATGGGCGCCGCGCTAAAAGCTTTGAGCTTTACAGCCAGTCACAAATCACAACCCGGGGGGGCCCGCGCAACGCAGCACTGCGCCGGACGAGGACGGGGGGGTGGTGGTGGTGGTGGAGGTGGTGGAGGTGGTGGTGGTGGTGGTGGTGGTGGTGGGGGTGGAGGTGGTGGTGGAGCTGGTGGTGGAGCTGGTGGTGGTGGTGGTGGAGGTGGTGGAGGTGGTGGTGGAGGTGGTGATGATAATAATCATAATAATAATACATTTTATTTATAAGATACAAGATACAAGATCTTACTTACAAGATCTTATAACGCACTTTACATCAACTCAATGACCTCAAAGTGCTACAGCGCACATTAAAAGATAAATACAACATAAAAGACGAACTCGATTAGAAAGAAAAATAACAGAGAAAAAAGAATCATTTAAAATAGCAGTTTAGCCAAAGGCTCTTCTGAATAGATGGGCTCCTAGAACCCAGTCTGTGGGGCCCTTGGACGGTCTCCCAGGGAGAGCTTCACAGACGGGGTGCCCCCGAGCAGAAGGAGCTGACGATGAGGATGAGGATGAGGATGAGGATGAGGATGAGGATGAGGATGACGAGGATGATGATGATGATGATGATGATGATGATGATGATGATGATGATGATGATGATGATGAAGAGGTGATAGTGGTCACCATATATATATATATATATTAAATATATATATATATATATTTGTACACAGTATAGGGTTATATATATACATATATTACAACATTCATTGTCATATTAAGGGCTGCTTTTGGGAATCTTAATTCAGATTTTTATTAAGCACTATATCATTGTTCTCTTGCCTAAAGTGAGGAACAAATTTTTGCAAGCTTGTAAGCTGGAGTGTGTGTGTGTGTGTGCGTGCGTGCGTGCGTGCGTGCGTGCGTGCGTGCGTGCGTGCGTGCGTGCGTGCGTGCGTGCGTGCGTGCGTGCGTGCGTGCGTGCGTGCGTGCGTGCGTGCGTGCGAGAAGGCAACGAGCGTCAATCCTTTGCTCTTTAACAATAACTCAGTTACAATATTTAATAATCAATCATAGAATAGCTCTGAGCAAAGGTCAAATCCTATTACTGCACAACGACTGTTGAACATTATCAAATTAAATCAGCGCTCTCTGACCATCGGTCCTATAAGGAGAAAGTTTCAGGCCTTCCATGAATCCTCTGCTTCTTTTTGGACTTTTCTTAAGTAGACAGTGTAATTTTAATGGGTAAATTATGTATTAAGGAATTGAAAATGTAACGATTGGAACATTTCTCGTGGCGTGAGGGTTCTGCTGGGTTCTGTAATGCTGCGTTAATGACGGGGCCGCGCTCTTCCCTTCCATTCCTTCTTCCCTCTCTGCCTCTCGGTCTCAGAGTAATGAGCACATAATAAAAGTATATATATATATTACTTATTTCATATCGTTATGGGTTGAGATAAACTTTATTAATCCCACACCGGGGAAATTCACTTGTGACAGCTCAAGAGTCAATCGAGTGATTAAGTGACAAATAAAAACACGCATTAAAAATGAATAACTCTCTGGACTCAAACACTTACCCTACACACACACAGTCATTCATCTCCTTTCTGTGTACCCCCCCCCCCCCCCGGGGTGACCTCGACCTCGTTCCTCTCCCTCCTTCACGACCCCTAAACTCTGCAACCCAACAGAGAGGACCCTGCTAGAGGACCACGCTAGAGGCCCACGCTAGAGGCCCACGCTAGAGGCCCACGCTAGAGGACCCTGCTAGAGGCCCACGCTAGAGGCCCACGCTAGAGGACCACGCTAGAGGCCCACGCTAGAGGCCCACGCTAGAGGCCCACGCTAGAGGACCCTGCTAGAGGCCCACGCTAGAGGCCCACGCTAGAGGCCCACCGCTAGAGGCCAACGCTAGAGGCCCACACTAGAGGACCCTGCTAGAGGCCCACGCTAGAGGCCCACAACTAAGAGGCCCACGCTCAGAGGGCCCCGCTAGAGGCCCACGCTAGAGGCCCACGCTAGAGGAACAACGTACGCTAGAGACCACGCTAGAGAGGCCCCCACGCTAGAGGACTCTGCTAGAGGCCCACGCTAGAGGACGCACGCTAGAGGCCCATGCTAGAGGCCCACGCTAGAGGCCCACGCTAGAGGCCCACGCTAGAGGCCCATGTTAGAGGACCACGCTAGAGGCCCACGCTAGAGGCCCACACTAGAGGACCCTGCTAGAGGCCCACGCTAGAGGCCCACGCTAGAGGACCCTGCTAGAGGCCCACGCTAGAGGCCCACACTAGAGGACCCTGCTAGAGGCCCACGCTAGAGGCCCACGCTAGAGGCCCACGCTAGAGGCCCACGCTAGAGGCCCACGCTAGAGGCCCACGCTAGAGGCCCACGCTAGAGGCCCACGCTAGAGGCCCACGCTAGAGGCCCACGCTAGAGGCCCACGCTAGAGGCCCACGCTAGAGGCCCACGCTAGAGGCCCACGCTAGAGGCCCACTGCTTAGAGGCCCACGCTAGAGAGGGCCCACGCTAGAGGCCCACGCTTAGAGGCCCACGCTTAGTGGGCCACGCGCTAGAGGCCCACACGCTAGAGGCCCCCGCTAGAAGGAGCCTGCTAGAGGCCCACGCTAGAGGCCCACGCTCCTAGAGGCCCACGCTCGAGGCCCACGCTAGAGGCCCACGCTAGAGGCCCACACTAGAGGCCGGTGCTAGAGGCCCACCCTAGAGGCCCACGCTAGAGGCCCACGCTAGAGGCCCACGCTAGAGGACCCTGCTAGAGGCCCACGCTAGAGGCCCACGCTAGAGGCCCACGCTAGAGGCCCACGCTAGAGGCCGCTGCTAGAGGCCCACGCTAGAGGCCCACGCTAGAGGCCCACACTAGAGGCCGCTACTAGAGGCCGCTGCCGTCCGTCCTCTGGCAGGGCGCCGCTCCGACTCATGGAGATAATCACTCACCATCCAGCCGCCGGCCCGTCCCAAAAGAGGGGGTCCGGAGAGGAAACCTTTCCAACTTCTAAACAGCCCGCCTCGAGTCAAAGCTCCGAGGCGTTGGTGAAACCTTTGCGTCGTTGGTGAAACCCCCCCCTGCTATACATGGAGCGCATCAGGGCTCATGTTGGCTTGGAGGAACGCGGGCGTCTTCAGATGATTCATGGATTAATAATGCAGCCGCCGCTGTCTGTGAGGCTGCGTCTGAGGAAGTCCTGCCTCCATTGTTGGACTGATGCTATAACAGCCCTGATGAATATTAATAGATGCTCCAAACGATGCACGGACGCAGCCTCCTTAATTAAAGCTCCACTGACGTGTTTGCTTATGACAGTATCGGCGGGGCATTCAGACGATTAATTATTCAAAGACATTTAACAGGTTTATCTCCGCTGTGTGTGTTTGTGTGTGTGCGTGCGTATGTGTGTGTCACCTATTTATCATCGCGCTCTTCTTTGAGGACAGAGTGTGTGCATGAGAGAGAGCGCATGTGATTATTTTTTGTGTGGCTGCGTGTGCGTGTCCATGTGGGTTTCGCCGGCGATGCGTCATCCTGACGGTCTTTTAAAACACAGCGTTCGCAGAAGGAGTCTTGATGACGAAGACTGTCTCCTCGAATCCCCTCCGTCATCCTCCTCCAGGGTGGAGCTGAGCCCAGAGTCTGAGACCACCTGCAGGTCACCTTTGGCTTCCCAGTAAGGTGGGGGTGGGTGGGGGCAGGTGGTGTTAGGGGCGGAGGATTGGTGGGTCACTTGTGCGTCTGTGAGCGTTTGGTTTGGTCTGCTCGGTGGTTTGGATGAGTGTGATTGTGTGTTTCGGTGTCGGTTGTCTCCAGCTGTTCCAAGACCACGTTCCAGCTGTGCGCTTCCTCACAACCCGACGACCAATCACAGCCACCGGTAATAATAATCACCTCCTCGTTCCACACGTTAGGTGATGTTGACGGGGCTCTAGTCCCAGTGCTTTTCCTAACGATGACTGATGCGTGAGCACCACCAGGAAACAGGTTGCGTGCAGCCTCGTTCGAAACTCGCCTTTTTTTAGGCGATGACGAGGGAGGAAGTACCCCCTCTCACTGAGTCGCCCTCTTTGGGGGGCGCATGTGTCAGATTCCGCCATCGCGGGAACATCTGCCATCGAACACGACAGCCCGCAATTACCAACCCGATGTTCAGCCCGTATTTATAGTTCCCCCCGTGCTGAAGGTCCCCTAATACACGCTAAGCATTGTACTTAGCACGCCACGCGGCGACGGCGGAGGCAGGGGGGGTGGCGAGGAGGAGGAGGAGAAGAAGAAGAAGAGGAAAACATGCCAGGGTTGTGATTGGTTAAAATAATCAACCTCCGTCGGGTTGTATTTTTAACTTCCTTGATAGTAGATTCTGCCTACTGTGTGTGTGCTGTGTGTGTGTGTGTGGTTGGTGTGTTGTGTTGTGTGTGTGTTGTGGTGTGTGTGTTGTGAGTGTGTGTCTGCTCTGTCTGGTGTGTTGTGTGTGAGTGTTTATGTGTCTGTGTTCTCGTTGTGTCTGTTTTGTGTGCCGTATGTGTGCCTATGTGGTGGTGTGTGCCTGTGTTGTGTGTCCTGGTGTGGTCTGATGTGTGTGTTTGTGTCTTGTGCGGATGGTGTTAGTTGTGTGTGTTTGTGGTGTGTTGTTGTCTTGGGTAACGTGTGTGTGCGTGTTTATGTGTGTTGTTTGTGTGTTTTGTGTCTGTAATTGTGTGTGTGTGCCTGTGTGCTGTATCTTGTGTGTGTGTCTTATGGCGTGTGGTTTGTGTGTTTGTGTGTAGTGTGTGTGTGTCGATGTGGGTGTGCGGTGTGTACGTGCCTGTGTATATGTGTGTGTGCCTGTGTGTGTGTTCCTGTGTGTGTCTGTATGTGTGTGTGTGTGTGTGTGTGTGTGTGTGTGTGTGTGTGTGTGTGTGTGTGTGTGTGTGTGTTCCTGGTTGTGTGTGTGTACGTGTGTGTGTGTGTATGTGGTGTCTGTGTGTGTGTGTGTGTGTGTGTGTGTGTGTGTGTGTGTGGTGTGTGTCACTGTGTGTGTGTGTGGTGTTTGTGTGTGTGTGTGGTGTGTGTCTGTGTGTGTGTGTGTGTGTGTGTGTGTGTGTGTGTGTGTGTGTCTGCCTGTGTATGTGTGTGTGTCCCTGTGTGTCTGTTCCTGTGTGTGTCCGTGTGTTTGTGTGTGTGCCTGTGTGTGTGTTCCTGTGTCTGTATGTGTGTGTGTGTTTGTGTGTGTGTTTGTGTGTGCCTGTGTGTTTTGAGGCTCAAACCTATGTATCCATCAATGCGTTGGGTTCCAGCCGTCTGATGAATCATCATAATGCTAATGTCGGTCGTCTTTATTTGGTGAAGAAGGCGACCAGGTTGTAAGCGATCGCTTCGGTTTCATTTCCATCCGTCAGAGAGCATGATGGGTAAATAAGAAGAGAGAAGTGTCAAACAGCATGTCTGTATCTTTGGTCGACTACATGTGTGGGAAGAAAATAATGCATAAATACATTTAAAAGGCTCAGGTGTTGTTGTTAGTGTGATGGGTGGGGGGGGCTGGTTTGTGAATCACTACCGCGCAATAATCTCTGCCTGACTTAATAGACTACCTCCCCACCCGTGCCCCACACACCACCATCACTTTACACCACCCACCTCCCCCCCCGAACCACACACTAACATCCCCCCCCACCTTCCCATACAATACTATATCAACCACCTCCCTATACACCACCACTCTCACCCCACCTCCCAACACACCACCTCCTCCACCCACATCTAAATATCCCATCCATCCCTCCAATCCACCAGAGCCCCCGCAGACTCCGGGGCGCCCCCTTTTCCTCTGATGCCATGGTAACCAGCGACCCATTGCCTCTTCGTCTTCTCTTCGGCCCTTTTCATATTAGGGGCTATTGATTCGTACCGTGCCCCCCTCCCCCGCTCTGCTAAGCTATCAAATGAGTCATGGTTTAACGTACTTGAGTACACCCGCGCACCCACACACTCCGATACAGCAGGGGGCAGTGTGCATCAAGTCGGAAGAAGAAGAAGGAGGAGTACACTCTTCGTTGGTTTATGTTGTCGCTCCGGGAGCCGACCTTTGACCTTTGACCTATGGCTCCGTACCCCGTCAGCTCTGGGCTTCACCCCCCCTGTCGGCCTATCCGCGCCCGGGTACGGTGGACCGTGTCACCACTCATGAACACAAACTGGACTTTGGGGTCAGGTGTACTCGGACCCAGACACGGGTCCTGAAGGGAGCGGCCCGTTAAACCAATGCCCATCCGCTGTCCTCCATCCCAGACCGCTCCTGTACAGCCCTCTTCCCCCCCTTCGAACTCAAACACACTTATCAACACATCACAGTCCTGTTTGCGTTCTGCTTCTCGTTCCCCTGTTACTCCACATCCTGTTTCACCGGCGTCTCTCGCTAACGTGAGTCACTGCAGAGTCAACCTCCGGCGTGGCGAGGGGAGAGCCGGCCATGTGTGCGTGTTCGTCTACCGGTTAATTCATTTATTTATGCCATTGTGTTCTCCTCCAGCCGTGGATACAAGAGGGGGGGGGGGGGGAGCCAGCTGGGTGGAGAGGCCTGGGGAAGAACGTAGGATGTCACTTGCTTGTTGGCGACATCTGTGTGTGGTTGTGTGTGTGTGTGTGTGTGTGTGTGTGTGTGTGTGTGTGTGTGTGTGTGTGTGTGTGTGTGTGTGTGTGTGTGTGTGTGTGTGTGTGTGTGTGTGTGTGTGTGTGTGTGTGTGTGTGTGTGTGTGTGTGTGTGTTTGTTTATGCGTGTGTGTGTGCATGTGCCGTCAGTCTCAACGGCAGAGAGAGACTTCAGAAGACTATCCTGATGTGGCGGTTCTTTTTCTTGAAGACGCCTGCCTTTTCAGGGGGGAGACGTTGGGGGGGGGGGGGGGTGTACGTTGTACGTTGGTATTGGGGGGGGGG
The DNA here is from genome assembly GCA_900291075.1 of Melanogrammus aeglefinus. Taxonomy (NCBI): domain Eukaryota; kingdom Metazoa; phylum Chordata; class Actinopteri; order Gadiformes; family Gadidae; genus Melanogrammus; species Melanogrammus aeglefinus. Next base: position 5,128 of record OLKM01001180.1, on the reverse strand, counting down.
GGTACCATTCTCAAGTTGCTATGGTTACAGAGTCAGGCATCTGCGGTGTGTTGTGTTGACAGTGCGATCCCCAAAGGCCAGAGAACATCGATTCTGAGAGCGGGCCAACACATGTCCTCAGCCAGGGG
>OLKM01001179.1:132055-163617 GCA_900291075.1 Melanogrammus aeglefinus | reverse complement strand
TTGAACCTTTAATTTGAACTATATCAATGTATATAAGTGATAGCAGCCTGAGGTGAGAGAAGGAAAAGAGGGAGTGTTGGGGCTTCCACACAAGTTTGTGTGGTTCATAGCACTACTCCAGACTTTTATAGCTGAGGTATAGGGATGCACGTGGGTAGAGAGAATACAGTAGGAAGTATAGCACAAATAGAGGCACTATTTTTTCTGAAATAAGATTCAAAGAAACCCGTCATGCGAGTTCGGCACATATCCTCTTTCTTCCCGTTTTTCACAGTCCTGAAGATGACTTTGTATTTGTTTAATTGTGTGGGAGAGCATAAATCTCAGGAACGCACGGCGGAGAGGCCTAGAAGATTACCCTGTCCCAAATGTTGCATAGGTGTATGTCCCAAGGGAGGACCGGATGTGTGTTATGGTAACTGCGGAGGGTGTTATCAGACCCAGATCAGTCAATGACCCTGAATCAAAGTGTGTAAACCAAAGCAGTACAGCTACATTATATTACCCCATGTTATTACATTTTTTAATAAATATAAATGATTTTGGGTTTGTATCTCCCCCCATGGCTACTGTGTGACTATAAGGTGTCCTAGAGCAAGATGCCCAACTGCTCCTGAATGGTCATCATAATATTTACAGCACAGCTATGTACATTATAGCAAAGCTAGTTGAGTAGCTATGTTTAGGAAGGCTGGTGAATAAAGACATTGTGTGGGCATGTGTCCGTTCAGGACTACAACATGATTGGTAGGGGCAATTCACTTCTCACTCAATGTATAGAATAACAGGAGAACGTTCATATTTCACACATTGCTCGGTGCACAATCCACAACCTATTAACATCAAGTCAACAAATATTATGCCCCAAAACCACAGTTTTGTTTCCAGGATATGAGTGTTGCAATATTGACAGCTCATATGCAGTAGTTGCATGGGAGTGCTAATCCTTAATGATTAGTCTGTGATTCACTGATTAAGTACAGCTTACCACAGCCCTGCTGCAAGGCATGTGTTTCACAAGAATGTCTTCGTCATCCGTTGCGATTGCAAAGATCCATCATGGATACACACACACACACACACACACACACACACACACACACACACACACACACACACACACACACACACACACACACACACACACACACACACACACACACACACACACACACACTTATATAATCAGTAATCTTTGGTTTATTTCTTTCCGCATTTATCACACACCCAAACACATATACATGTGTATACATGTGTATGTGTATACACATACACATACACAGGCCCATCGGTGAGCAGCTGAGAGGGAACAAATGTTGTCTGGGCCTTGTCATTGTGTGCATGGAAAGAATAAAATCGACCCTAGGTATTCTAAGCCCAGTGCCGACCCCGGCGACCTCAGTATCAATCAGTTGAAGGTAGACCATAGAGCATCTATTCCAAACTCGACAGCTGGTTATTGGTTCCCTTTGATTTGAGGAACGAGTTCCTGGTTTCTTGCAGTTTTGAGCAGCAATTTAAACTACACATTCGCTGCGGTTCTTTCAGTGGAAATCAAACAAGTATAGCCTGAGTGATTATGAATCCATTTCTTGCCAAATGTTCCTACATCAGCCGCTTCAGGAGTTTTGCCCACAATATAGCTCTGTAAACAGCGGTTTGTTACAGCTGAGTGGATGAAGATGTCGCTGATGACCGTGGGCCAGTTTTATGTGTGGACTAACGTTGAGATGACTTAAGGCCTCACTGCATGCTGCAGTTTAGTGGTGTCCCTGGTGTTACTCTGGCTGTCAATCAGCACCAGAGGGTTCTTAAGGTGGTTCTCGATGATACTGGAGATGCTGGAGAAATGCTAGAAGGGAGGGAGGAGCCATGTTAGATCCAAGATGATGATCGATTAAAGAAAATACATCTGGCCGGCGATTCCAGATGACTTTTTTCACAATGTTGTGGCAGTTACGCAGCAGTTATATGTGAATCAGACCATTTTCTGGGCAGTGAACCCAAAACCATTTTTGTTTTGTTTCAAACATAGTTAGATGTCTATATTTTATATACAGTATTTACAGTGGGGCAAAAAAGTATTTAGTCAGCCACTAATTGTGCAACTTCTCCCACTTAAAAAGATGACAGAGGCCTGTAATCACATTGTCTGATTTTTAAAGAATGTATTTGCAAATTATGGTGGAAAATAAGTATTTGGTCAATAACAAAAGGTCATCTCAATACTTTGTTACATGCCCTTTGTTGGCAAAGACAGAGGTTAAACGTTTTCTGTAAGTTTTTACAAGGTTTTCATTTCACACACTGCTGCTGGTATTTTGGCCCATTCCTCCAATGCAGATCTCCTCTAGCTCAGAGGCAAGTGATGTTTGTGGGCCTTCGCTGGGCAACACAGACTTTCAACTCCTCTCTCAAAGATTTTCTATATGGGGTTTGAGAATCTGGAGACTGGCTAGGCCGCTCCAGGACGACCTTGAAATGCTTCTTACGAAGCCACTCCTTCGTTGCCCGGGCGGTGTGTTTGGGGTCATTGTCATGCTGAAAGACCCAGCCACGTTTCATCTTCAATGCCCTTGCTGATGGAAGGAGGTTTTCACTCAAAATCTCACGATACATGGCCCCATTCATTCTTTCCTTTACACGGATCAGTCGTCCTGGTCCCTTTGCAGAAAAACAGCCCCAAAGCATGATGTTTCCACCCCCATGCTTCACAGTAGGTATGGTGTTCTTTGGATGCAACTCAGCATTCTTTGTCCTCCAAACACGACGAGTTGAGTTTTTACCAAAAAGTTCTATTTTGGTTTCATCTGACCATATGACATTCTCCCAATCCTCTTCTGGATCATCCAAATGCTCTCTAGCAAACTTTCAAACGGGCCCGGGACATGCACTGGCTTTAGCCAGGGACACGTCGGGCACTGCAGATTGAGTCCCTGGCGCGACGTAGATGGCTGTGTTAGTGTAGGGTAGCCTTGTTATCTTTGATCCCAGTTCTTGGAAGGTCATTCACTAGGGTCGTCCCCTGTGTGGTCTGGGATTTTTGTTCACCGTTCTTGTGATCATTTTGAACCCCACAGGGTGAGATCTTTGCGTGGAGCCCACAGATTTGAGGGAGATTATCAGTGGTCTTGTATGTCTTCCCATATTCCTAATAATTGCTCCCACAGTTGAGGACTTTCTTCACACCAAGGCTGCTTACCTATTGCAGATTCAGAACTTCCCAAGCCTGGTGCAGGTCTACAATGTGTGTTCTGCTGTCCTTTGACAGCCTCATTGGTCTTGGCAATAGTAGAGTTTGGAGTGTGACTGTTTGAGGTTGTGGACAGGTGTCTTTTATACTGATAAGGAGTTCAAACAGGTGCCATTAATACAGGTAATGAGTGGAGGACAGAGGAGCCTCTTAAAGAAGAAGTTACAGGTCTGTGACAGCCAGAAATCTTGCTGGTTTGTAGGTGACCAAATACTTATTTTCCACCATAATTTGCAAATAAATTCTTAAAAAATCATACAATGTGATTTTCTGGATTTTTTTTTTTCCTTTTGTCTCTCATAGTTGAGGTTTACCTATGAATGGAAAATTACAGGGGCCTCCTCGTCTTGTTTAAGTGGGAGAACTTGCACAATTAGTGGCTGACTAAATACTTTTTTGTCCCACTGTATATACACCCCCTGTTTCACCTTCACAAAACAATCCAATATGAACGACTTCCAAGCATGAATGCGCTATACCTCCTCTCCTTGCTTCTCCCGTCCGAGTGCGTATTGCTGCGTGGCTTGGATGAACCGCACGAGGGATGTTGTACACCTTGCCATTGTAGAGCACTGCCAACGTGTAGGGCTGCTCCACGTCCTGCCCAGAACTGTTCCTCACTAAAAAGGAACCATCCTGATGTAGAAAGGGAACACAGACACCTTGAATAATCACTTACTGGCTGGTTCATGGCCTCTTATGGGGGAATGTTGAGGTCAAAAAACGGCATGACTGACTTCAGATCAGTATCACTGATCTTTTATAATATGGCTTTTCTGACCCTGTTGGATTGAATCAGGACCTCTTCAGCAGCCTTGCGGTCGCACGTGTTGGCGTACCAGGGTTGTCTGTAAATGTCGGACTCCTGTGAATAGAAATAAATACATGAACATTATTATACTATACCCTCATTGTATCATGAAACCATCAGGTTGTCACGCAAAGGGAGTTGAGAAATGGATAACCTTGTCCATGTCCTGCAATCCATTTTCAATTGAGCTCAGTTCAGCTTGTCCTAAGATGTCAGGGAAACAAGTCAAGGGTATGCTCTCCACTCCGACAGTCAAAGGTGGGTTGTTGGCCCTCAGTTTCATGACCAAGAGATTTAGAGGAGTTTGTTGTCCATACACGAGGAGGTCTTACTTACTGTGGGGGTTCAACATCTGCTGATGAGGAAAAGGAATCCTGCAGTGTGGGGAAGGGGACAGTTTGTGAAGGTTCAGCCTCAAAACTATCCAACTATGTCGACCAAGACACTACCTGTAATACAATCTCTATTTGATTAGTGAGTTTATAGAGATTTGCATTCATATCACTTGAATCCACTCACATTGGTCTTCTGAAATCAGCAGTGAACGGCTTATGAGGCTGTGGCGGGTCACTGTTAATCATGGGCAGTGTTTGGCCTGTAGGGAGATAGAAATACTTGTTGAGACTTCTATGGTAGCCCTTGAGGGATTAAGTATAGTCATAAACTTCAATGGTAAATTCTAATGGTTTGTGGACTTACTTTGAGGTTCTTTGTGTTTAATTTGCTTCTATATGTAAAGGGAATACATACATAATGTCATAACACACGCAAAATGTCAATATAGTGATTTCATGTCATGAAAACGTATCTCACCGTTCTTGTAACTGGTTTTGGTGGCATTCTAAAATAAGGAGAGATTAAATGTGATTAACAATGAGTCAAGCCTTTACTTAATATCTTAACAAAGGAAAAATATTGTTTGTCATTCACAGATACAAAAACCGTACTCTCTGAGCAATGGTTTTGGTGGTAGAGGCGGGTCCCTCTCGGCCCATAGACCTGGACCTAGATCAAATGCAATCAAACGATCTACAAATTAAAAAGGTCATGAACTGAAATTTGATCACAGGAATTTCATTTGATTATCACTTATTCGCTTTTGTTAATATTGAAGCGTATCAATATTGAAGGTTGATTTAGTTTAACGCTTACTAGGATCAGGGTCACAAACTTCATACGTGTCCTGAGATGATTCAGGGATCTGGATAAAGAGAAAAGGAAACAGTAATCATCAATGTCATCATCCTGTATTCCAATGAGAATTAATAACATTTATACAGACATAAAGGTTAGCAAGATTTGTCAGTTAATCTTGCTTACCTGAGGTCTGATGAGTCTGGTGAAAGAAAAATAGACAATGTTATTCCGGTGATACAAAAACACACAATAGGCTATGTTTATTATTGGAAGGTGAATGTAAATTGACTCTGGTATTGCTAACAGCCTACCTGGGTCTGACTATTGGTGCCATTGAATGTGTGGGTGTCTTTAGGCCGAATCTGTCATGTAGACACAAGAATAATGTTTCAGGTGGATGGATTTCCAAACACAAAATGTCAAGATATGAATGGAATAGCAACAACATAAATCATGAATGCATGTGAAACAAACCTGCTTCCTGTTGGAATATTCTCCTTTAAGATGGGAAAGCATAGAACCAGATGTCAGTTCCAATGTTATTTTTGTGTTCTTACGTAGGTGTATTAATATCATCATTTTAAACTGGACCTACCTCTGGGACTTCATATACATCTAAAACAGAATCGAGGACAAAGTTAGAAACTCAATTTCCCCAAGTCCTTCTTAGTTTTCTTCAAAGCTCATGAATCATTGCATGTTTCATGTTCATGATTGCCGAAAGTTTAACTCTTTATTTTTTAATAAATGCTCTCCCACATTGTAGTGTATGTAGTAGTTGCATTTCTGGAAGTTTCTCTACAGTCAACATTATTATTGTGCAGGATCGCCCCCATATTAGTTGCTCTGAGTGATAGCTGGGTTGTGGCTGGTAATGCGACTTACCAGGATCACATGGGAGTTTCCACAGGGTTTTTGACACCATAGGGCTGCTATTTACACCTGTGACACGTATTAGAGGTTTTAAGATTATTATTGTTATTCTCCTCATGATGCAGAACCGTTTTCATCAAAGGGACACACACACAAATAATTCTTACTAAGTGGGGGGTTCTCTCTAGGCTCTATGTACTCGTCTTGCTCAGCCAGCTCTGGATCAATGTAATCGTCCTACAACAAAACACCACATGAATAAGTCATAAACCCCTCGACCCCTGATGGTGTAAACATGATGGCCCCTTGCCTGCTTCAGTGTATCATTAAAAACAAACAACAAAGAAAGAAAAAGGAGGCAAAAGCATCGGTACAGATCTGACGGTTCACAAAGAGAATCCATAACATAGAAACGTATGTACAAATGTATTGCCTATATGGTGAAACACCACCACCACCACCACAACTCTAAATCAAGCGTCACCTCATCACTGGGCTGCCGTGGCTTTGGGGGCAGCGGTTTGTTGGCCTTGGCTGGGGGCCGGGGTATCCTGGGTAGAGGATCGCCTCGACTCTCGCTTCGGCAACTGTCTAGAAAAGGGAAGCAGAAGGGAGCTATGAGGCGTTTGGCTAATTCACCAGTGTGGAGCCCCACATCATGCTCTAGTTTTCTACAGCGTATGGTCAGCAATCTGTGGTGTGTAGCGATAACAAAAAATGAAGGTCCATATTTGACAAGAAAAGCGTGATGAAGTAGCGAGGGCGATATAGGGAGCTGGTCCAGCTGCTAGCGCGTGGCTCATCCCCAACCGCGCTGCTAGCCAGAAGGCACTGAGGAGCTGGGGGGAGGCACCGCTTATGTTCACTTTATATTTACTTAGCTTCTGTGTTTTGAAGCTATTGAGAAGGTATGTTAAGCAAAGAACACAATATAATGACGTTTCAAGAAATAAAAGCAGCCGGATTATTGTGCTCATTGACATGAGGCGTTTTGGGCTGGTTAGCCGACCTGCTGCCCACTGGAGCTATACTCACCGACGTACTCATCCCTGGAGAAGGGCGAGGAGGACGAGGGGGCGAAGACTCTGTGAGCAGGGGGAGGCTCATAGGCACCGCCCTCTTCCTCATATTCATCACTCTCCTTTGTCAATAGGAAGATAGATACATTCATTATGTGACGCTTTTCAATATTCTGTTTTTACTACTACTCCTAGGCCTACTTATAAGGATTATTATAAGGACAATTATAATATTTAAAACAAGAATAAGAATCATTCTTCTTGTTAACAATTAAGAAGAAGAATCATACTCCTTATTAACAATTAAAAAGAGAAGCACTTTTAGTATTTGCAAAATGATTTAGAAATGTTGAGCATTACGTACATCAGACCATCGCTCAATGTCGTCCACATGTTCCCCTGGAACCCCAAAAAGGTGAATAATGTTAGACATCATTCCTCTTTCTGATGTGCTATAGCTTAATGCCCCTATCTTCTGGTGGAATCTCCTTCTCTGCTTGTGCCTGGTCTTGCGGGTGGTATTGGCACTTTTGAAATGATACGGCCATATTGACTGGAATAACTTAACATGTCTAGACAAGGCAGTCTATCTACTGATTATGCATGATCGAGTTTGCTCTGGTTCCATATAACGTGTATGGGAGACCAAGCATCATAGCCCCAGAAGCATCACCTCCGGTCGGAGTCTGATGGTCAAGTAATTCTATGCAAATAGTGGGATGTGAAAAAGGCATCCAAGCCAAACCAGCCAAGCATGGCATTGTATAGTATTGTAAAACTCCTATTATAAGTATTATTGGTAGCACTTTATGATGACCGCATCTTTTGATCATTAATAAATCTGTAGTAAACGGTGAATTCCTTATTTATGAAGCATTGTTCCATGAATACTCATTAGTATAGTCAGATTATCATAATCATTCATAAATTATTATTAAGATAATTAGATAACTTTTCATAAGATCAGTTATAAAGCTCAAGTGAATGATTAACAAACTATTTACAATGTGTGAATAATGCTTTTTCAAAACTTAACAATGCTTAGTGATTCATTAAATTCATGATGAGTTTAGTATTTTGTGTGGCCTTATCCAAAGTGAGGACTATCTATGCCTTACGCATTTATAAATGAGAATTAAAGGCTGGTTTTATCAATGCATTATAGCATTAGTTAACTCTTTTTGTGAGCGCATCTATCTATGCCTTACTTAGCATTTTTGTATTAACACTAAAAACTAAATGAATGGTTAAGCATTATTAACGAGTCTACATCATTTGTAAATCATCCATATACACTTTAGAATTTCTCATTATATTAGAAATGATGTATAAGTGATTATGAATTGTTTACTAATGAGGATTAATGTAGGAATAATCCTTTATAAATGTTAAATTCTATATTTACGACTACTTATTAATGCTGCAGTTATTTCAAAGTGCTACCAGATTATTTTACATGTTAATATATTTTCTTTCCTATGCTAAGAGCAGTAAACTATTTGAACTCTTTGTAAATATTTGCTAGAATCAACTGAGGGGGCCATATATTCATTAGTGGGTCAGTCTCAATGTGGAAGATATTTCCAGGATATTTTCTATTCCACTGATAATTGATAATAAACATGCTAAAATACCGTAATAACTCAAATTAAATGTCAATTCTGTGCGATATATGGGCTGTTGGTACCTTGGTAATCTCTTTCTGGGACTTTTGGGCCTGGTTTGACTTTGAGTCTAAAGGGGAAAATATAATTTGGTTAACATCCTTTTCTTTTACACATATCATTGAATGAATATTTCACTTGGGCATCTAAGCATGTGTACTATATAGAGAGTTTCAATGTCTTCCCTTTTTTTTTTGAAAGGAAAGCGAGAAAGGAGCCAGCTGTTACGGCTCTTCAATGACTCTTTCTGTGTCTATTTTCAACTTAAATGAAAGAGGAATTGGCCTCTTCAGACACACATGGGTGCACCTATGTGTAATATTAGTTTTTGGAGGGGGTGGTTGGAAAATAAAATCAGAGAACATTGTGTTTAATCACTATTTAAGTGGGCTACAATTCAATACAATAACCTCTATTTTCGCTCGAGAGGCAGTATGGTTTCCCTCATCTACAGTGGCGACGAGCATACACAATAAACACAATAACAAGGATAACATATAAAAACTACGCTAAAATATTGCTATTAAGTATATACAATACAAAAATGAGCAAGAATTAAATGGGATGAAATACTAAATGAGAATGAAATCAGCCTAAACAATTACAGTGGGATATGTGTACAATTCAGAAATCATAGATTTTAATAAACCAAAAGTAGGAAGAGCAGTAATTTTTAAGTTGCTCTGCAGAGCATTCCATGAGTTAGGAGCAGTGAATGAAAAGGCAGTCATTCCTAAACTGGAGTGAGCTCAGGGAACCTTTAAGAGGACCAGCTCACTGGACCAGGTACAATAGGTCTCTGAGTCCCATTCGAGCATGTTCAACATGTAGGGTGACTTTTTCCCAATGAAAGCTTTAAATATATATGAAAACCAGTGTTTCTCACGTCTCATTAAAAGAGAAGGCAAATCAACCTTTTCCTACAAGGTGCAGTGATGGGTTCTAAAGCAGTCACCTGTAATGAATCTAAGAGCTGAATGATATACCGAATCTAAAGGTTTTGGTAGAAGCAGACACATGCTTATAAACTACAGTCGCATAGTCCAGCACTGATAAAAACACTGCTTAAATAATCGTTTTTCTACATACCATTCGGAAGCTGGTTCTATTCCTTTATAAAATCAAATTTTATGACTTATTTTGCAAACTGAGTTTTTCATAAAGCTATAGATGCCTAGATATTTGTATTCAGAGACCTTTTCAATAATAGTCTCACTGATAGTGGAAATGCATAGACTATTGTGACTATTGTGACCCATATCTCTTGCCCTTGAGAACAATATTAATATTAACAATATTAATTTTGTTTTGGTCTGATTAAAAACCAGCTTTGCTTATGGGGAAGAAAACAGATTGGACCTGACCTAGTTTCACACATTGAAATCGGTCAGTTAGGTAATGGAACATGCATTTTCAGTAAGACCAATGCTACTCAATTTATCTAACAATAAAGGATGGTCGACCGTATCAAAAGCTTTACTAATATCATAAACAGGGCAGCACAGTGTTTACTATTATCTAAGGCAGACACAATCATTTTAGTGACCAGAGTGATGGCAGAGATAGTACGGTTTGTTCTAAAACCAGATTGGTGTAGGCCTACAGACAAAATAGAGTGATTTGAAAGGAAATACTGTATTTGAGTTGGCGGTTAACAAGAATTAACAGAAAAATCTCACCTTCTCAATTTGTTAAGGATGCTGCCTTCATTCTTATTGATGTCCTGGACGATTTTCTGGAGTTGCCTAAAGAAAACCAACATATAATTGATCTTCATTGTTCTCCACTCCTAGCTATAAACCGGACAATCACAAAGCCGCACCGGCGCTCGCACTAAAAGTGAGCTGGAAAATAAGTAACGATGAGATCATCTCACTCCACGTTGGCAGCAGCGATTCCCCGATCATGATCAGTTTGTCTTTATGCTACACTTTAATTCCGAGCTTGTTTAGAAACTTCTTCTAAACATGGTAAACAGTGTTCTTTTGGTCTGTTATTGTTGTTGTAGCTAGAACCAAAATAAGGTTCAAATTCTTACCGGAGTTTTGCAGTAGCAGGAGCAGCGAATCTACTGAATTGTTCCATACTAATTAATTACTTCAGCCGTTACGTACTGATATGAAACATGTCTCCAAGCGTACGAGTAAGCTGCATGAAGACAGTCATTACGTTAGCATATAGTAGGGAGGGATTCATTCAAATGGCTGTAAGAATCCTCACTTCTGCTTTCCACCCCTGCAATTCTCTCACACACACACGCACGCACACGCACACGCACAGACAGACAGACGACGCATCCCACAAACATCCTTTTTGACAATCCCCCTAGTGTAGTAACAAAGTTCTCTGTAATTTAAGGAATTAATACAAAGAAATGCATTGCTCACCTCACACCTCCAGAAATGGCAAATGGTTCATTGTGAAAGGGAGGCTTTCATATTTGTTCATGGAGAAACCCATTTTTTTTAAACTTAAAACCTTCCCAAACCTTGCTGCCTATAATGTTCGATATTGTACAGTGCACATATAGAGCTGTATTGCTGTCAAGTTAGATAGAGTCATACTGGATATATGCATCACAGGTGACTTATATATGGGAAGTTTTATAGATGCATACATTGATGTTATGTAACCATAGAGATTATGTTTTAAGTCAAATATCTCTCTGCAACTTCCTGATTACAAGAGTTTACGGTCAGGACTGACAGGATAAAAGGGAACTTGCGATAATGGAAAGTCAACGGAGTTGCTGCTGTTGACCTAGGCCTACTTAATTACATATCAGCCATGACTGCAAGGAATGTAATGCAACAGTTTAACACTTTACAAAGAATGCAGTCCCGTTTGTAGACACACATGTAACATTTGCATCCACATTTCTGGTCTGTGTTCAATAAAGTACTAACAAAAGGCCTACTGGATTAGCTTTTCAACATAACAACAGAGGGGGTGAATAGGTCCTTACGGTTGTTGGACGAGGCTGAACTTGCTGATGTCACTGTGGGACAGAGTCTGTAAAAAAAGTGAGAAATGGAGAATTCAACAGCGACATATCATAAATACAAACTACAGTAGGAGGAAATAATAAAAACTTTTAAGTACATATCTGTTAATTACCACAAGATGGCAGTATATCCCGGAGAGTATGTATTTCAGCATGTGTGCGCGCGCGCGTGCGTGCGCGTTTGCGCGCGCGCGCGTGTGGATTAGATATAGAATTTAATTATAGACCTCACAACTTGGGATCTATATTTAATGAAAACGTGTTCATATTTGGTCATAGATATCTTATCAACAACTATTTAGTTTAAGTATGCTACGGAAAATATATGCAATAATACAATAATCACAATTCATAGTTCCTCGTTTTGGTTACAGCGCTTATGTTCTCAAATGAGGAAACTGAGGTTTGTAAAGTAAAGAGAAATGATTACCATAAAATATGCAAAAAATACCTCTAAATTATGTATTTCCTTTTCTATTCATAATTCATTGCTTCAGGTCACCTCTTTCTCTGTTCCCTTCCCTATTTAATTTACTTTTTTCAAAGCTGTGATAAAAAAACGGATCCATATTTGCAAACTTATGCTAGTCAATATACAATAGTAGATCATGAACATATGTTCATTAGATCATTAGATCCACCTTTCCTCTGTGTGCGTGCGTGTGTAGGGACCTGGTATGCAATGTTTGGTGGATGGTACAGTATCAGCAACACGTCAGCAAAACACCAACATCATAGGCCAGCACTGTTTGCGAATGAATCATTTAAAAAAAAAAATCAATGAGTCCCATGACTTGACATGAAATCCCCCCCCTCACAGACAGAGCATGCTTGATCCTGGTGCTGGGTTACAGCGGAAGGGCGAGAAAAAACACCTGTTTCAAATCAGACATAGCTTTTTGACACTGAATATATTATCATAGCTTGCCCCATTGTCTGCCTCCCTGCCTGAATAATTTATGGCTAGTGTCTCTGCCAGCTCAAATGAGACGCCTCACCCACATCTTCAGGTGTAAAGGGACACATCCGCTAAAAATAAACGTCCCTCCTACTCCATCATACCCCATCAGACGTTTCAATATAATAACACCAACACCAGAATGATGGATGAGGAATAAATGCCACGAAATGAATCAAGAAATGCAAGGTATTCTTATCATTGTGATATTTGATCTATGAACCCTAATTATTATAAAAAATTATAAAAAAGCAAAAAAAAATCGGCATGTCACAAAGCAGATCTGTTCCCGCTCACTGGTTAACGGGATGAATCATCCCCTTAGTGAGCAGACGGTTCATTCAGTCTCTGAGATATGATTAGTGAAGGAGCAGTGGACTGGACTCATAGCCGTCCGTATAGAGAGCACCCAGTGCCTGAGTCACGTAACTTAGCAACCCTGTTCAGGGCCTGGGTTGTTTTGTCGGCTGCAGCTTGTGGTAAAGGAATGGGGACAGATGGAAAAGGAAATTGTTAGTGTCTCTGTCATTATGGTCAAGAGTTTTTCTATTGACCCTTGACAATGTTTTGATTTGTTAAGCCCACACTGGAATATATTGTTATTTCATATTTTTATGGTTACCAAGTGTAACCTTTTTTTATATGCCCTTGTGTGGGCAGCTTGAATGCTCTATCGCGCTTTTTGATTGAAACTTAATTTCATGTAAGTGAGTTTATTTTGTGAGTTTATTTTGCATTCAGTTGATGAGTACAGACCCAATCCAGCACTATTACCGTTTGAAAAACTCAATGCATGCAGCAGTTCTTGACTTCCACGCCCACAGGGAGGTCAGAGGTTAAAGCCAGGTTCCTTACTTCCCATAACCACTTTTTCAGATTCTGACTCCAACCTGCTTACTCACTTTTAGAGTAGCCTACAATGAATGCACATAAATCCTGCCCAGTCTAATAAATAAAACATAAAAACTTGATAAATAACCTGAAGAAGGGCATCAAAGTCCTCTTACTTCTTGCTAAGAGTCATACTGCAGGGAGAGCTAAAGCCACAACGGACCAAGTTGGAGTTGGAGAGAGAGTTCACGTGCTAATACTCTGAATCATAAAGCACCAAAGGCAGTTTTATCCACTGTTGTGGTCCATGCTCTGACCTGAACACACCAGAAACCCACAGAGCTAAAATCTCACGTAAGTTTACCCCATCACCCCATCGCCGTGTTGCGTCAGTGCAAGTCAGTGCAATCGATCAATCCGAGGACATATGCACCCATGTATTTATTTTTCGTTCCTGATTGTCTTTAACGATGCACACTTCAAAGTCAATCCGATGCAATTTAAATCACTTGAATTGATTTTGGTCTAAAAAACCTTGACCGAAAGCCGGAGCCGAGCCAAGTCGACAGATTGACAGGGAGCAGGAAGAAGCGAGGCTATAGGGGCGCGGGAGACAAGATGAGGTGGACATTGAATTGTAAATGATTTTGCAGCTTATCTGAATTGCATGGCTCTTCTTAAGTAAAGCTCATGGCTGTGATATCGCTACTAAAACGGGAGCAAGCCTAGGGTCAATGAATGAACGCAACACCACAAGTCCTGTTTTTAAAGTTCATCACACACGACACCCCCAGCTTGAATTAATCCTGTCAGAGGCTGATACAAATTAAACAGCCGAGGCAACCAGAAACAACAACAGCGACGGCAAAACATGAACGTGGACGGATGAGACAATGGGCGTTCTAATAGCATCTGAACAGGGGTTTGGGATGGTGGCTGGCTGGTTGCTGGCAAGTGGGCCATTCATCTATCTTGTTTCTCTCTGTCTTCTATGCTAGCCCGATATCAAATCAAACATGGTTCCCTTCAATTTTTGAAACCTCTTCACAGTGCGCCAATCAGAGTGTGGAGGAATAGGTCAGAGCCCAGGGGTTCGCAAAGCAGAAGAAACAAACTTCCTCATTAGCAGAAGCCCATATTTAAATATCAATAGGCTCTATGCACAACTCCACTACTTCCTGGACTTAGTGCAGCTCCTTCATTTCCTGTCTTACATTATTGGATAAACTGATTAATCCAGGTGTGTCTGACCATTGGGACTACTCAGACACACCTGGATTAATCAGTTTGTCCAGTAATGTAAGACAGGAAATAAAGGAGCAGCACTAAATACAGGAAGTAGTGGAGTTGTGCATAGAGCCTATTGCACAAGCATGGGAACTACAGAAAGGTCTGACAACATATTCTCTGAACATTTTCTGTGATCTCTCACCTCCTTGGCCAATTCAGTTTTTCTGTATATATTAATATATATAATAATATAAAAAATATATATTTTTATATTTAAGCAATAGATCACGACAGGCCGTGGTATATGCTCATTATACCACGGCTAAGGGGCGTTGTTCGGCCCGACGCGAGCAGGTCACTCCTCAGTCCCCTCTACCATTGTAGGTGAAAGTTAACCTTAAACATGTCAATTCAACGAATTTAGTCAATTTATTAACCTTGTCAAACACTTCGGCTACTTTTGATACCTAGCCTCCTACTGTAACAGTTGGTTGTTGCCATGGAGACATTGTTGCTTGCGGAATGATATGCTGCGATAAGGCTTTTTAGAATAGTAGCCGTGGTATATGCTCAATATACCACGGTCAACAGCCAATCAGATCGCCGGATTTCACCTTTCCGTTTTATAATATATATATATTATTAATACATATATATATATATTAATATATATAATATAAAAAAATATATTTTTTATATTGCAGATAACATTTTCTTCTTTGTAGAACAGAACTACCACAGGAACAGTAGGTGGATAGTCATATAAGAACTTACCAGGAGTCTATGGCCATTAATTTTAAATATGTTGACGGTCTCAGCACATTCTGGCATTTGTTTCTGAATGGATCATAAAAACAACAAACAAACCAAAGATTATAAGCATTCAAATCACTTTCGATAAAAGATGTGCCATGTCATGTGTGTGTAAACAATAAGAATGATTCATGTATGTGTATGTTGATGAAGTACATTAACCACATACGCATTCCCTTCTGGAAATATGGATCTGTATCAAATCCGTGTCACATATGCAAAACAAAAATAACGTTAACATTTCTTTAAAGACCCCCGGCCCTCTTTCAACCGACCTGGTACATGAAGCGAGCCACCTGCTCCGGGCTCCAGCCCTCGCACTCCTCTTTAGATGGCAGGTTCATGTCCGTCCCTCTCTGCTCTCCATATGATTGCAAGGGGGTAATTGAAACTGATGTTTGAAACTGTGGTTGCAGCGCCTTATGCACCGAAGAATAGCCCTGAAAAGGGAAATGGAGACTTCCTTAAACGTTAAAAAAAAGAAGTTATTAATTTGCGAGGAGTTTTTTAACTTCTTTCACACATCATTATTACAGTTCAGAAACCGTGCAGTATTTTATTCATACATGGTATTCAATTTGTTATACCAGCTGAACATCTATGGTTAACCCTCACTTAAGCAGATTGTTTTCATAAAGAAATAAATCCGTCCATATTCTTTTTTCCTCTGGGGGATTGGTGACAGCTTTTTTTGGTGAAGTAAATAATTGTTACAGAAAGATCTCGCAATGGTTGTGAATGCTGTAACAGAGTGCACTACAGTGGTTGATTTCACAGCCACATGTAAAGACTCAATCCCAGTTTTTTGTGATCTTGTACCCATCCACTGGCCCATCTGCTGTTCCTAATTGGTGGTATTCTAGGTAATTCTAACACATCGAGATAGTGACACCAAGTACAGAGGGGGGGCTTTTATTTTCGGAACCTGGAATTTCCACCATGGAGAGAGGAAGCATGTTTGGTCTGACCAGAGGAGTCACGTTTGGTTGGATACAGTATAATTACCGGACAACACTGATCGGTTGACATACTGAGACCACACACAAGGGGTAACCACACCCAATATGTTAGATTGCGATTAATATATTTACAGGACCAGACATTCTGTCGCTGTGATTCGGATTAGAAATCAAAGTTAATTCATAGATTCTCTCTTTGACAAACCAAAGGACTCTGTTACCATTGGCCTCAGAGTTTTAAGCTCTTGTTTCCTCCTCTCATTCTGGACCTGAGCCAAGCCACGGTTGAACACTTTGAGTGATTAGAGAGAACTGGTGTTGGTGAGGGAGGGAGGTGGCGTCGTGGCACTATTATTCTCGACATTTATACTGTGGTTTCATTAGAAGACCCCAGTGATGACAAAGTGCATGGATATATTGCACATAAGGGTCAGATAATCCCTGATAAATGTGTGGAAATGTACAAAAGGGTAGCTAATTGTAGCTATAAGAAACCTATATCCGCATCCTGTACACCCCCCTCGCACCTATATCAAGCAAAGTCCTAACTGAGGATAATTACCTGCAGTGTGTTGACCTTTCTTCCACATGGTATTCTGGGAGAAAGGTCACTTGCTTATCCCACTGTTCATCAGGGAAAAGTCCCACAATGCAATGCATGTAAATGAGTCGGTGGAAGGCAGGTACAAACAATCCCAACAGATTGAACTGCCTGGCAGCCTGTGTCCCTGACAGCTACTGCTAAACACCTCTTTTTATGAGCCGGAAGAAAAACACGATCTGGCCTATTCAGAGGCATGTGTGCACACGCGTGGCTGTGCGCTTGCACACGCCTATATAGGTGTCTCTTAGGGAATGGGCCCTCAAAGGCTCTCTTCATTTAGGACAGCAGACTAATTAAAGCCTGGTCGCAGATGGCGGGCAGACCTGGCGTGGACATAATGAGAATGGAGGGATGGAGGGAGGGGGGTGAAGGGGAAGGAAAGAGAGAGCTGTTGGGTTGTCTTCTGAGGTGACCACGGTCCCCGGAGAAAGGCCCTGAACCTCAGTTGTTTTAGATAAACAACAACCTGCCAACTTAGATGGGCTCTGTTTGAGGCACATCTAGCCATCATGAATTGGTGATTCCTCTTGTGTCCCGTCTTGTCATTTGTTATTGACCCTTTGAGGAGGGTCAATGCTTCATTCATAAGGACAGGGGTTGACACTAACGATTGCCCGCTTGCCCGAGGCAACTAAAAATAATATTTGGGCAAATTGAGATTATTTCTGGTTGCCCGAAAGGGCAAGTGCATTTTTTAAGGTTTGTTCATATATCTTCATAGATATTTAAGAGTTTCTAAAAACTGCAAAGCAACCATTTTCTTCCGTAAAATCAGACAGCGAGTTAACAGACACACAGCGCTAACATTTCCCCGCCTCCTGTTACTCACTCACACGCAGTGCGGTCTCTGGCAGTGATTCGGCAATAGTCTCAATGCTCTGTGTGACGGTGTTAGTTAAAGGTTAGCCAATACAGCTAGAATCTCAAGTGCAGCACCGCCGCAACCGTTTTAGGTAGAGAAGGTAGACGGAGTAGTGATGGAGGAGCGCGGTTTGGAAGTAGGCCCTACTTTAGATTAAAGTAAATTACCAAGGAAAGTCAAAAGAATCATTTAAAGTCATATGCAAATGCAAGAACAATGTTTGGGGTTTCATAACTGCACATGCACAGCAATAGCGATTTTTTTTTTACGAAATTGGAACTGGACAAACTATATAGGCTAAGCTGAGCCTCCATCAATTCCGACAATCTAAACCATATCATTGTGGGACTAAAACTCTCAAAGAACAACTTAAGAAGAAACTTTCCCTTTTCTTTTAACAACCAAAAAGGAAATTTTACCTTTGTGATTTTTGTCCACAAAGTTGAATCTGATCTCATTAAACCACCATAAACAGGTAATCCAGTGGCCAAATTTTGCAACTAAACATGGTGTTTACGAGAAGGTTTCTTTGGAAAAAGGTAAATTGCCATCAATCAGAACACATGTTCTTCAGCACAATCTAGTGGCCATATGTGTATTTGCGAATGTTTGGCTTGGTGTCATTCGATTATATTTGTGCTGAACTTTAAATTGAGGTTTCAAGTGTCAAAATGGTAAGATATCTATCTGTTTGCGTCTCATCCTAAGACAGTGATACCAACTGATAATGACCCACTGATAATTATTTCAGGTGGAAATGTAATCTTCCTACTTATGCCGTAAAGTAGTATCCACATTGAACATTTCACTTGCACAACAATCTTTCTATTCACACCAAGATGTAATATTATACTCCTAGCAGTTTTGGAGATACTCTATCTACTTGTTGGTTACGTTCTTTTCTGAAAAAAACTGTTTTCCCCTGGTATTGAAAATGGCATAGAATATCAATATTTTTCCAGGTATAGTATCGAAGTTAGAACATTCAGTATTGTGACAACACTACTATAAACGCGATTGTGATTATTTAGTTAGACTTACAAGAAACGTGAAAGTAAAAAAATACATATCTTTGCTAATAAATCGGACATTTAGTTATTTACATTTTCATAAAATCCAGATGCATGCAGGTCTACATATAACTGTGCACAGACTGTAGCCTACCATGCTTACTATTTCTAAAGCATTATTTTGCGTACTACTTTGCACTCCATTTCATCTTGGCAGTTGATCTGTTTGGCAAACACCAAATCCTGAACACCTGTTGCCAGCGTATTTTCCTGTCTGCAAGGGATCCTCACCAATTCTATGCCAACTGTCATCAAGTCTTGGGCAAAATACATCAACAACTGGTACCTTGCCAAACTGGGTGTTTTCTGTTGATAGAAGCATATAAAAGGGACGCACAAGAAATACAGAAAAACATCAACATATCCCGAGTTACAAGAACTGGATAAATGTAACGTTGACCTTGAGCGCTTGAGGTTATAGAGATGCTACATGCTACAATGCTACCTCCGATGCGGAAAAGACAAAGGCGCACAGAGGGCACAGAGGGTCCGAGGTATGGTGTGGAGGTGAAGTTTCCAGATGTGCGGCTGTACCTGGTGGAGAAGAAGATGGGGGCCACCAGGAGGGGTTTCCTGGCCCAGCTGGCAAGGGCCAAGGGGTTCCTGGTGGAAGACGTCCTCAGGTTGGGAATATCGCTGAACTCTCTGGATGTCCATTTTACTTTACAGACAACATTTAACTTACAACAACAGAACACGTGACAATACAAGTCAGAGCACTTTTGGTAAAGTCAGAGAATCAGTCAGGTCAATCTACCATATAGTTTCTTTCTACCCTGCATATTAACTATATTTCCTCCCAGGTGTACAGTGACCTATAGCTGACTAGGTTTTTTCCCCTCCCTTCTTGTAGATTTAATAACTTCTAGTGAATAGTATTTCAGTCCAGGAGCTTACAGGAGGTTCACTCTTGGGAGGGGAAATTAAGGAGAGAATCCAATGTGACACCATAATGTATTCTGTCTGGCAGGCCAGTCCTCCGAAGATCAGGGGCCACTTATTAAAAAGACAATTTGACACAGTTTGGGTAATTGGATGCAAATAGAAAATACATTTTCCGTCTTTTAGCACTTATCGCTCCCGAAGAAATCATTAGGGGTTTATATCTGCAAATAGAAGGCATCATCATAGATGATAACACTGAATGATTTAGAAAATCATCCAGTGTTTTTTCAGGATTTTTGTCATATTTGTCATAGAATAATTTGAATGTATAATTGTAAATCCCTGCTCTGAAGGGGCATCGATGTGAAGCCTGAGAGGTGGTTCATTTGATCATATTGAGACGTTCACACGACGCGTGAAGCCGCCACGCGTGTCGTGAGAGAGAGAGAGAGAGAGAGAGAGAGAGAGAGAGAGAGAGAGAGAGAAGAGAGAGAGAAGAGAGAGAGAGAGAGAGAGAGAGAGAGAGAGAGGAGAGAGAGAGAGAGAGAGAGAGAGAGAGAGAGAGAGAGAGAGAGAGAGAGAGAGAGAGAGAGAGAGAGAGAGAGAGAGAGAGAGAGAGAGAGAGAGAGAGATGTTTCCAGATAAATAACATAAACACGTGTTTTGTTGTACTGGATATGCGTGTTTATGTTTACTTGCATGTCATGTGTATCATGTCTTCATGTGCCAGTGTGCGCCAGCTTGGCCATGGCAGCATTCCCAGAAACACAGCTTGAGCTCTCTTACGGTTACACTTGGTGTGACATAAGACTTTGAAACCAACGACAGGAAGTGGAGGAGGCCTGCCTCAAACTGTCATTAATTCTGCACACTGACAAAGCTGATATCAGCTGCAGTTTGTCAACACCCCCCCCCCCCCCCCCCCCTCCCTCCACCACCCTGATATGGGTGACAGTCAGCCTGTCCCAAGTGTATGTGGCATTTATGTTCACGCATGAATAAGATGCATGGACACAAACATACACAAAATTCGAATTTAAACGTTATCATTGTCAGACGTTCTTGCTGGTGATACCATGAGACTATGTGTGGGGAATTGAACTGAATGATTCGCCATGTCATATCACAGCTTAGCTCAAGTTAGCTAAACAGGGTTTAACATGCATAGCTAAATGTAATGCCAGCCTCATAATAGATCACCTAGTGCTGTGGCATTTCCTCCTTTTGTCACTGTTGCTGTAGTTATTATTAGTAGAAAAACTTCCCAAATCCATTAACATTTTAATATTGGGCTGCCATTACCCCAGGAAAGGGATATTGTGTCTATTTAATTTGGTTGATGTTCAGAAAGAAAAAATGTACGGCAGATATAAAGATTGATAGATGAAAGATCAAAGTCAAATCATTTCCCCCTGTCCCGGCTGGCTCTGAGCTTAACTGAAGCTACAATCTGGTGCCACACTGCATGGGATCTCATTTGCATGTCAATCAGCCGATACCATTCGTGTGTGAATATGAAACTTTAGGCACGCAGGCTGAGACACAGTATATTCCTAATGTTGTAAGTTGACGGGAAACACTTTTGAACAAACGGATTGCTTCATCGTCGTCCTCATTCTGGATGGCTCCAACACCCTGCGCTACGTCTCTATGCAGAGTTGACGTTAATTCGCATCGCAAATTGTTCACCATGGGTGGGCAAGTATTTGAAAAAAATACCTTCTCTGACGGGAGTAAAAAAAAGGCAATTAATTGCATAATACATTTCAGCTTCATTAATTCTCGCAGTCCATGCATTATGTGGCAACTGTAGTAGTAGTTGTCGACCCCAAACAATTATGCCACAAGATTATTTTTCCAGTGACATCAGCCAATCAGGGATACATTGTTAAAGGAGACATATTATACCACCAGGTGTGTGTGTGTGATTAGCCTTACAAGTCGTTTCGAAAAATCTGCCCCATATGACATCACTAGTGGGCGTGTCCACCTAGATCTGTGCTGGATAGATCAGTCTACCAGCCTACCCAGTGGACTGAAGTAAACGTTGCTCATCTATCCAGCACAGATCTAGGTGGACACGCCCACTAGTGATGTTATATGGGGCAGATTTTTGAAACGGCTTGTAAGGCTAATCACACTCACACCTGGTGATATAACATGTCCCCTTTAAGATTAAGGAAGTTCACAGGCATCGCCTGTGTCTCTAAAAACAACATCATGCTGTAACATTTTGAATATTTAAGTGTATTTATCTATGCCGTAGCAGAGGGATAGAGAACTAATTAAGTCAATCTTTAAAAACAGACTATGCTATTAATGGAGCAAGTTATAGGGTTACAGTGTTTATCTTGCAACTGATGTGGAAAAGGCCAATAGTTATATGCCGCTGGATTGATTGCAGACGTATGCAAATACCCTTTGGTGGGCGGGTGGTTACTGCTGACAAAAGCTATGTATAGGTATTACGTACGCAAAGGTTAGGTTAATGAATTACTACATTATAGATGGAGATATAGATGACCTACTGTAGGCTAGCAGGTGACAAATGCGCAGCCGCTGTGCCTTTCCTGAGCATATCTGCTAATACATGGACAACTAATTTCTTCTTTAAATATGCATACATCAGTTTGGTAGTTACTATTGAAGATAGAGATACAGATGACCTACAAAGGCCAAGCCTTTCTTGCATTCCTGGAGCCTTTGCTAATAAATGGACCAAGAATTCAAGTATTTTTAAATATGCATAATGTCACTGTTTGGTAAAGGTGTTATCTTTTTTTAATTGCGACAATTTATATAGTTCCAATAAAGCTCACTCTTCCTACAAACTTGCAAAAAATGTATATTCACAAACAAAGCGAATATTAATACGAGAAAACCTAAACATTGTCATCGTCATTGTGTTTCCCCCCTGCACACAGTGAGCGGGTCACTCATGTGGTGTCGGAACAGAACCAGGCAGAAGAGCTGTGGCAGTGGCTGAGGAGGCAGGCTCTGAATAACTTGCCCACACTGCACGTGTTGGACATCGGCTGGTTCACCGACAGCATGAGAGAGGGGCGGCCTGTCACTCTGGAAGCCAGGCATCACATCCAGGTGACTCACTTCCACAGACATTACCCTGTTATATTATATATTAGTATATACAGTATGTGTGTGTGCGTCTCGTGTCTACAGCATGTGTGTATGGTATGTTTATGTGTGTATGCAAAGTGGATATGTTTGCATGCATACGTGTTTGTGTATGAGCTCAAATCTGTGTCGACGGTGTGTTTCACTTTCCTTCGCCTCACATTTGTGTCGACTAGTCATGCTCCTGGGGCGGGGATCTGTAGGTTCATGTTTGTCTCAACTGGAGACCACCTGGCCGGCGGAACCACAATAAACAAGATGTGGGTGAAGTGGAAAAAAACCCCGGAATCTTAAAGGTTATACGTTTTGCTTTGATTTTTCAAATATGAAAAGAAACAAGTAACTAGTAGGCAAAAACTCAAACTTGAAACCAGATAACACTTGCTTAGGAGAGTAAACTGACTCCTTTGTGATGATGATGATGCCAAGGGGATCGCACAGACTCTTCTACAGCGCTATCACCGTCGTGGTAGTGATCATATTGGAGGTCTAATTAAATCTACACCTCCATGGGGCTTAAGCTAAACAACAACTAACTCACTTACTAAATCTCTCGCATTAAGCCAACACTTTTAACCAAATCGATTAAAAGTAATCAATAAAGCTGTGTTGATGGCCTTAACAGCGCTTACAGTCATTTTCCACAGTTGAAGACTCAGGATTTAATCACAGGTCTACGATCACTGCACTTTATAGGCCTATTGGTTTATGTTTTCTTTAACATGTATATTTCTTTTCTTTTTTTCTAAAGGAAGATATCTTACAGTTTAAATAAAGGGCCAAATAGGATTATTTCATGGTAGGCCAGACATTTATGTTAGGGCAAGGCAAGGAAATGGAGCATTTTATGTCAAAAGGAGCCTATCCATGGTTTATAAAATTTCAATCTTTCTAAACTGAAAACTTTGACCAAAGACGACGGAAAACAAACTGAATGTGTGTGTATGTGTATCGGCCTATTAGGCTTGAGTGTTGGGTGTACCCGTACCAGGGTTGGAGGGCAAAGTTGGCCTTGCATACCAGTGGCGGCTGGTGGTTTTTAAAGTGAGGGAGGAAGGACTGCGCGCTTGGTTGCCATTGGCCTGCTTGCTTGCACTGTTAGTGGCTTATATTGGCATAAGCATGTGGACTCAAGTTGTTTCAGGGTGTTTTGGTGAACTTCAAAATAGCAGGGAGGGATAATTATGTGAATAGAATTGATACAATTCCACCAGTGGCAGCGTTGTACTTTGAAATCTGGTGGGCAGCATTTCTTGGACTACAAGGGCAGAAGGAAAGGATGCAAAGCCAATTAGTCAAATCAGGCCTACTCTTCAATGGTAAGACTAAATAAAAAAAATCTGGGCCTATCAATGGGCCTAATTTGCCCTCAATGACTGAAGCTATTAGGTGTAATTTGGTTAGATTTATTTTTAGCTACAATTGTTTTAAGAAAAATGAAGACACAAGAACAAAAATTGTCAACAGTAATTGTCAATAGGCGATAGGGGGTGCTAATGCCCCTTTACCCAGGGAAATGAAGATTACATATACAAAAGCATTATAGTAGTCATTAGTAGGCATTAATTCATTACAGTGGTGTGGGCAATCTACATTTTATATTCTCAACAATGTTTGGGAGGATCTTCCTCCCTCTCCTCACTGGAGAGCCGCCACTGCCGTATACATATGTGAATACGGGGCAGGTCTGTACCCAAATATGTGCTATGTGAGTTGATAATAAAAAGGTAACTGTGCGTATCTTTCCCTGACTGAATCAGGGCAGTGACCATTGCGGCAGAATCGTGTTTTTTTTTTTCAACTGATGATCTCTTCCTTTTCATTACTAAAGTGTTAATTTCCTTAAAACAATTGTGTTATTTTTTAAGCAAAGAGCTCAACTACAATATCACATGGATTCTGGATGTCAGTGGCTTTGGGACCAATTCATTCATCAGTTACAGCAGGGCTTTGGTGTAGCCTAGCCTTCGAAGACACACGACTTCCCTAGTATGAGAGTGCTTCCAAATGTTTGAGTACTTTCGAACATTTGGATACTTTTGAGGACATTGCATGGCAGGAGTAGCGCCAATCACCCAAATCGATAGAACACATATGCTATAATTGCCGATGGATGGCCAGATATGGATAAAAACAATTCAGTTTTGTTAAAATAAATATTATTATTAAAACCAGTTGTTTAACGTTTAATTGCTTTGTACTATCAAAATCCATTTTATCCATGATCCATGGCACTACAAACCGTACACAATGTTTGTCCCCCCCTTCTGCATATGTGATGTTACCCAAAATTACATGGATGGTGTTGTGTGCTAAACGTATGTTGATTGCTTTCCCTGGTTCACCTTTGCAGGAGTGAGTGTTGGGTTTTAAGATGTAAGATATAGAACAGGTGAACACTTACCAAATCTCATATTGCAACATTTTTGAATTTGGACCCATAAAAGTAATGCAAAAATAATAAGCTATTTTCCTACAAGGACTGTTATTTTCTTTTCTGTAGGTTTGCTATCGAGCAAATTGGAATCTGAAAATTATATCACTATGCAGTAATGAAAGCTTCAAGGCTAGGTTATGAGAAAAAGAGGCATAGAGGCTTTATCAGGTTATTACTATAATCCCCTATCTCTGGCGTCATCTAGTCTTGTGTCATGACATCACTGGTGAATTTATCATGGAAATGCGGACACTTGTTCACTACCTTATTCTTTTTGGTAAAATAAACCTGCAGATGTACAATACAGTCAAGTGAAAATAAGAAACATGAGAAAACTTGAAAGGCGATGAAATTACTAAAAGGGTGAATAATACAACTATGTCATTTATTGCACCAATGTCATAATGACCCTGTCATAGCATGTGTTAAATATAGCCCAGCTCAGTTGGAGTCCTAGAAGATGAGCCCTTTCAGCCAGAATCAAGAATTCAGCCTATTTTCGACAAGGATGGTGCCAAAAAGGCCTGCTGCGTAGTGTGATTGGCTCACAGCAAGACATTCTAGGGTTAAACATTAAAAATCAAACTCAAGCATTTCTGTGTGAAAATAGCATGTTGGAGCATGTGTGGGTGGGTGCCCTGGTACCACTAAGACCAAACAGGGTGCATAGGAGGTGCTGCACATAAAGTGCACCAAAGGGGGGAGGGAGAGAGAGAGAGAGAGAGAGAGGAGAAAAGAGAGAGAATGAGAGAGAGGAGAAAAGAGAGAGAGAGAGAGAGAGGAGAAAAGAGAGAGAATGAGAGAGAGAGAGAGAAAGAGAGAGAATGAGAGAGAGAAGAGAAAAGAGAGAGAATGAGAGAGAAAAGAGAGAGAAGAGAAAAGAGAGAGGAGAAAAGAGAGAATGAGAGAGAGGAGAAAAGAGAGAGAATGAGAGAGAGAAGAGAAAAGAGAGAGGAGAAAAGAGAGAGAATGAGAGAGAGGAGAAAAGAGAGAGAATGAGAGAGAGAAAAGATAGAGAAGAGAAAAGAGAGAATGAGAGAGAGAAAAGAGAAAGAAGAGAAAAGAGAGAGAATGAGAGAGAGAAAAGAGAGAGAGAAGAGAAAAGAGAGAAAGAGAAAAGAGAGAGAATGAGAGAGGAGAAAAGAGAGAGAATGAGAGAGAGAAAAGAAGAGAAGAGAAGAGAGAGAAAGAGAGAGAGAAAAGAGAAAGAGGAGAAAAGAGAGAGAATGAGAGAGAGAAAAGAGAGAGAATGAGAGGGGGAGGGGGGGACGGAGACTTACAATGAGATAGAGGGAAAGGGATAAAGAGATAATGAGAGAGAGAGATGAAGGGATAAAGAGATAATGAGAGAGAGAGAGGTGAAGGGATAAAGAAATATTAAGAGAGATCGAGGGGAGTGGAGGGATAAGGAGGGGGTGCGTGTGGGAGGGTGCCGGTGTCACCCCGTCTCTGCCTCCACCCTCAACTTTAATCATGATCAAGCCTTCTGACAGGGGCTGCTAAAAAAACACACGCTGCTTTTAACTTTCTCTCCTCATCTGCTCACAATGTTGTGTTGCCTCGCAGCTGGCTGACACTGTGTTAGCCCCCCCACAGCGAACACACATGCACACGCACACACACATTAACAAACTGTTCCGAGTGATTGCAGTAGAAAACAGGCCCACTCTCAATAAAGAGGCATTGAACCCAATTCATATATTTTTCCTTCCTTATAATCTTGTTTCTCCAACATAATAATAAACACCATTGTCAATTATTTTTCCCTGTTTAGGGAAAAACAAGAGTAAAATCTGCAATCTAGTTGCAAGAGATTGGTCTAATCTGCTCCAAACTAAAGTTGTGTTTTTTTGTGCCCTGCGTTGCCTTGGATTTCACAACAAGGAACATAGGCGGCTAGGTGTGTGGATGTGTTGAGCTTTGTCTGGAAAGCCGTGGATGTTGATGGCCACGATGAGAGAGGAATAGACGGATAAAGCTATTACGCAACGTTGTGTGAAGTCATATACAACATAGCTCATTATAATATTATAATGAGCACGACAATTGTGGCAACAACAGTTGCCACGGTGTGCGGTGCATTTCATATCCAGCATCGATCATTATAAGGCTCATACACACCATCGGCCACAGAGTCACTGTTGATCGTAACCATGGGGATAACATGCTCCCCCCCCCACCCTTCTTTCTATAATGCTCAGCCGAAAACAGAAAAATAATAAAGAGGGCTGATCCATGGGGTTCACCTACACTTAACGTGGAGGGAGGATGTGTGCGTGTGCCTCGCTCTGGTCCAACTCATGGACAACATCTGCTGTTTGGCACATTTCAGCACTTCCTTGCCCCCCCCCACACAATTATTTGAACTTATGCACCGGAATGCCTGGCCGTTGCTTTTTACGTGTCGAGCATTACTGCCTGTGTGTCCAGTGTGGCTTCCTGTGCGTCCGGCGTGGCTTCCTGTGGGTCCAGCCGTGCTTCCTCTGTCCCTAGTTTTGCTTCCAGTTGGTCCAGCCGTGCTTCCTGTGTCGCCAGTGTTGCTTCCTGTGGGTCCAGTGTTGCTTCCTGTGGGTCCAGCGTTGCTTCCTGTGGGTCAGGCGTTGCTTCCTGTTGGTCCAGCGTTGCTTCCTGTGGGTCCAGCGTTGCTTCTTGTTGGTCCAGCATTGCTTCCTGTGGTTCCAGCGTTGCTTCCTGTGGGTCCAGCGTTGCTTCCTGTGGGTCCAGCGTTGCTTCCTGTGGGTCCAGCGTTGCTTCCTGTTGGTCCAGCATTGCTTCCTGTGGGTCCAGTGTTGCTTCCTGTGGGTCCAGCGTTGCTTCCCGTGTGTCCAGCGTTGCGGTTCATCAGTATTCCTGCCTCCCTCCTCCATCTGCCTGCATCATTAAACAGCCCCGCTAACGACGGCTCGGCTGACATTTATTGACCCGTATCCCCAAGGTAACAGGAAGGCCCGCTTGTCTGCTTATCCGTTGATGTATCTCCTATCCAGACGGAGAGCGAGCCAGTGGAGCACGCACACTGTTTATTTTCGCACCGCCCGCTCCCAGGTTTTTTTTGTTTTTTTGTTTAATGAGTTCTAAATCTATTTACGGTTTGTGTCTGTGGTTTGCGCATCTGTGTGTGTATGTAAACACGTGTGTGCGTCTGTGTGTCTTCACGTGTGTGTGTGTGTGTGTGTGTGTGTGTGTGTGTGTGTGTGTGTGTGTGTGTGTGCACGTGTGTGTGCGTCTGTGTGTGTCGTGTGTGTGTGTGTGTGTGTGTGTGTGCACACACGTGTGTGCGTCTGTGTGTCGCCAGGTGTGTGTGTGTGCGTGTGTTCCTGTGCGAGTGCGTGGGTGTGTACGCGAGCGCATGTGCGCACAGAGATAAACATTCCCCAAAGCGGGTGCCTTGTGAATCCACAGCACGTCCGATCATTCGCCAACGCTGTCCCCCAACACTTTTTTCTTACTTTCCCTCTGTGCTATAAATATTCCAGGGCAACTATCAGGAAGAAAAACTAAAGAACTACAGCCGTTCACACTGAATGTTTCCTCTGTGGGCCTGTCTCCCTGCAGCAGGGGGGGGGTACTCTTTGCAGCCTAAGTGGCAGGGGATGAGACGCTGTTAACCACTTCCTGGAGGGGAGCCAGGGACACAGAGAGAGGGGGAAGCATGCCTCCCCCGGGGGTAGAGGACATGTTCACCCCCATGGGACTGTGCGGATGTGTGTCCTCTGTCTCTTAGTGTTGTAATAGGCTACGGGTTGGAAGGGATTTCCCATGGGGCGGGGGCGGGGCCACCGGGGAGGGGGTGTCTCAGGTGGATTCAGTTGTGTGACCTATACAGACGAACGGTGAGCAAGAGGGAGGCTGTGCGCTGAATGGATCCCTGCCAATTTTTGGAAGCTGCAGGGTGTGGGTCGTCCCCTGTGTGCTTCATACCGTGCTAGGTGCCTGGAGCCGGGTTGACCTCAGCATCATCAAGGTCATCGGTGTGACCTTGAAGGTGTGGAAACTCCCCCTCAGTCCCTTACTGGAGTCTTTACTGATGCTGAGTTTAATGCTTATTCTGCGAAAGATGAAAAATGTACTGTTATCTCGGCCGCTTTAGGCGGGAAATGTGCTGCAGGATGATGTAATGGGATGTTGTAATGTAATTTAATTTCATAAAACAATCTGCGGCTGAAGAAAGAATGTAGCCTAAGAGCCACAAGCAAACGCACGCACAGACACACACACGCACACACACACGTACGCACACACAGACAGACAGACAGCCAAACACACACACACACATACTGTACACCCACACACACAGTTATACTTGAATAATTGCAGCAAAGGATGTGCAGCAGCACTTTTGACTTGGAAAAAGTAATTTCCTATTACATAGAAAATCCCTCTTGGCAGAGAAAAAATTATGAACTTTACTGATCCACGAACTCTAAAACTGATTTGCAAACGGCTGATCCGAGGTTCTATGCCATCTTTTCATTTGAACTTTCTGCAACAAAATTAGGTTTTTGTTGCAGAAAGATGGGTTCTAGGTTCTTTCCATCCTAGCCATCATGTTCAAGTTGGCATGGCGACAAAAAAATCCATCCCGTTTCTGTCCGTCTCCACCTCGCTCCTGAGTTTCCCTTCTTTAATAAAGTACAAGCTACTTTATCTCTGCTCCTCATGCGAGCCACCACATCCCTGGCACCCTGGTAATTCCCTGTGACCTGACATTACATTCTCATGTCAAATTTTCTGCAAAAGAACATTAGTCTCATGCCGGGATCCAGTTGACATGTATATTACAAACAGAGGGAGACGCTAAATCACAGAATAAAAAACAGGCAATTTACAAGGGGCAAATTGGATGATGGCTTGCAGATCTCGCGGTGCCACAGGTGAAAGCGTGTAATGGATTTGAACGTCAACAAACTCTGAGATGAGTGTCATTAATCTAATTCCCTGTGGAGGGGGCGAGCTCATTAAAGATATCTTATGGAGGGTAACTGGTGGCAATTTTATTCTGTGTTAAATTCAATTAGAAATGTTGGCTTGCGTCAGTGATGCCTCTCTCATACATACGTGCAAAAATACACTCCTGTCCTGAAAACAATCAAATAAAGAGATTAATTCATTTTTTTTTACCTTTAATTGTATACTGCATGTCCAGTGGTTTGTGTGTTGCCGTGTTTGTGTGTGTTAGTATATGTGTGCGGGTGTAAGGGTGGGTGGGGGCAAAATGTGGTATATGGCTTTTAAGAAAATGATATACATAAAGATATTTATGTACAGATTCCTTATTTTTCACTCAGGAAATCCTTCCGGAGGCTTCGACACCAATTCCAGTGGTCGTGTTGTCTCGCTACGCCTGCAAGAGAAGGACATCCACTGAGAACCATAATGAGATCTTCACGGTGAGGGCGAAACAATGGCAACCTCCCTTAACCCCTTTCTCCTGCTGGGACTGATGTAGCAATGCTTAAATCCCCAGCACACACACACAGCCACCGCCTCACCTCCCATGGCGCATAAAAGAAGCATAATAGTACTGGAAATGTGGTGGTCTTCACAAAAACGAATTATAGATTTAAAGCCACTGATAAGATTGGGGCACAAGTGGAAGTGATTTACATAATGGATAAAACTATTTGATTGATATGAACCAAATGAGAACGAGTTCAGTGTGACTGTGTTGTCGCCGCAGGCCACGTATGACTTTTTAGAATTCAGTATTCAATCATAATTCGATCTCATTAGAGCGACATATGATTATGTTCAGGATCAGCTGACAGATGCCCACACAGGCACATGTTTCGTTGTGGTGTGGATCATGCCTCAAGCTCCATAAGTGTGTGTGTCATATCATCACCCGCCTGAGCGATGGCTCGCCGCCTGGAGCCTGGTGAGGTTTGGTGCGGCGGGCTTCAGGAACGGCGCGGGGGGACTCCCAAGTTCACCGCCGGTAAAGGGGTCTTTTCCTTCGCCCCCCTGGCAGATGGCGAGCGAGTGGCCAATGAGCCGTCTGCAAACACGGTTGCAAA
>OLKM01001179.1:122055-127055 GCA_900291075.1 Melanogrammus aeglefinus | reverse complement strand
CTCACAGGCCACTGGCTGTTCAGGGGATGAGCTGTTTGTGTGTGCGCTGGGTGGGTTGGTGGCTGGGTGGGTGGGTTGGTAGCTGGGTGGGTAGGTTGGTAGCTGGATGAGTGGGTTGGTAGCTGGATGGGTGGGTTGGTAGCTGGGTGGGTAGGTTGGTAGGAGGTTTTGCGTGTGGGGAGTTGTGTCTAAAAATTGAAGAAAACCAAAAGGGATTGGGTTTGAAACCAGAATTTCCGCAGTTTAAGTCTGTAGGCGGCTTTGAAGCAAGATCATCAAACCCCTATCTGCTCTTTAAAGGAAAATGAAACGAACACTCTGAACCACTTATTAAGGATGTGGTGTGATGTAGTGGGTGACATAGCAGTGATATGGAAGCACCCTGGGGACAGATCTTTACTTTACTTCATGCACAACGTTTTAAAAACGTAGTTGAAGATATAAATAAGTTCTTATTTGCCCCATATAGGTTAACACATGATTTTGTATGGATTCATTCTTACTGGCTGTACTAAACAACGTTTTGTCTACACCCCTCCAAAGCTGATTGTAGCGATTTTCGCCACGAGGAACTGGATTAGCAGACTGTGTTTTATACCAGCTGGGGCTAACATGCCACTTTTAACACATGAGCGTGTTTTAATTGGTCTGCAGGGAGGCTGCAGCTCCCCACTGGATTGGTGGGGTAACGTTGAAGTCAGAACCCCTCCGCCAGCCCCCCGCCCCTCTCCTCCCTTACCGGTACCCCCACCGAATAGTCATCCTAGGAAAGATGCTACATACACCACACACACACACACACACACACACACACACACACACACACACACACACACACACACACACACACACACACACACACACACACACACACACACACACACACACACACGTGAATCCCTGCCTTCCTAATGAGGGGCTTGCTCCTTCTAGTTGGGGCCAGCTGTGTGGGGAATTTCTGTTTTAGTGTGCGTGTAATTGCGTGCGTGCGTGAGTGTGTGCATGTGCGTGTGTGTGCGTGTGTGTATGTACAGAGGTCACCCCACCGCTGGGTTGCTGGGTCAGTCTGTCTCCTGCACTGTCCGACCGGTGTTTGACATGCTTGGCTCACCTGACGCAACCCCTACCGACCCCACCCCCCACCTCTCTCCCCATCCTAGACCCATGGAGTGCCAAAGGTGTTGGCTGAGCCAACACTGCAGTGAAAACTGCCCACGAACGAGTTTCTCTCATGCCGTTCATTCCTAGCTGTTATCTCTGCCAGGGCTATCATTCCCCTTATCACCTCCCCCTTTCTCCGCTCATCCTCTTTCGGATGAGACGTTAAACCGAGGTCCTGACTCCCCATGTTCACTAAAGATCCCATGACACCCATCATAAGAGTAGGGGTGTTAGCCTTGTGTCCTGGATGCATGCGCAGTGCTGAGGAAACACAGGATCAAAACAGGTTGATTTGTTCATTTGTGGGCACCATTGGGAAAACAAGCTAGCCAGGGCAGTTTGTGTGCGCTAACCTGGGTTGGACTAAACAGATACAGCTATGTGAGCTGCTTCTCTTTTTGGAATATAATGGATGTCAGTTGATTGATAACTGCCCAGTTTCTGCCCAGTGCTACACATCAAGAGGCTAGTTGAAGAAAAATCATGGCTGATTTACATCTTGACAATTTAAACAATTAACCTGGGTTCTTAACAAACAGGCCAAATCCTTTAAGATTGCCAAAAGTGCTTGCCGACATTGATGCATTTTCTTTGCTGCTCAATTCCTTATTGGACGTCAGTGTTTGGAGCTAGACTGTCACAGCCAACCCACATTATATTTTAAGAAAAAATAAATAAAATCCATGCATGCAAATCCTTAACAAAGAGGAGTCTAGTGATGCAAGCTGGGAGGGAAGCAGGTGATCCTCTTCAAAAGACCTTTAAAGATCACTTCTACGGGTGAGGCTGCTCTGTCAGCTAGAAATACTCCAACAACAACAACAACAAGGAGTGTTGCCTGATATATATCGTCATATTGTTTTTATGGAAACTTAACACACCTGCATTCTTGGCTTTATTTTTGCCTCAGTACCTCCATGCACTCTGACGCCTTGCCAGCACTTTTTTTACTTTAATGGAGTATTGTTTCAAATGTGGATCCGGTCGTGAGTGTTTTTCCACCCTTTCCAAATTTAGCTGGTAGTCGTCCAACAGCACTTTAATGGCATTGTTTGATTTAGCTTATTCAGGTCTCTGTTTGATATCTATAGGCCACCATACTGTCAACTTCTTAATCTACACTGTTTCAAGGGAAGTTAAAGTTTGATCGTTAAGTCGTAGATATCATGTCTGAAATGTTGTTGTGGATCCTACCACTAGTATAGCTATATAGTACCACTATGCACATTCTCAGCTTTAACAGTAACAATGTGTGCTTGAGGAAAATAAATCAACCATAATTTCGATGGTGTATTCATAGTATAAGCACACACCACCTCTACCTCAACCCCTCCTGATGACAGGTCTTCTGGGACCTCAGAGAGCGGTCGTCTGGAAGGGATGGCTCTGTACCCATCAGGGACAGGATCTGAGGGGGAGTGGGGGGGGGAGGGTTGGGGGGGTCTGATCCCTGTCGCCATGCTGCAGTGAACCTCACGGTTGAGTGCACATTTGACACACCTTTCCAACCCCCAGCCCCCATCATGTTTTCAGTGTTATTACCTCACCTTCACCTAAAACAATGCATTCACAGAAGATGCTCTCTAGGACCAGGCGGCGCTGGTTTGAGGGGATCTGCTTTGCAGTGGCCTGCATCACTGCTGCACAACGCCCGACACTACTGCCAAGTCATGGAAACAGAACACATCAAAACCTCCTCTTCCTCTCTCAATCAGGGCTGGCATTACGGACATTGTTTCCGTCCCCAGGGCCAGACTTCATCAGCGTTCAGGCAGGAGAACAGAGCTGGGTCCCCCGCAGGGCTCACTTTAATAAGCTGCAGAAGAAGCAGTGAGCATTAAGATATCGCCCCCCCCCCCCCCCCCCTCCCCCAAAGCCTCAGCTCTTGCGTCGGCGCTGCGTTCCTCCTTCCTCATCATCACTCCCTCGGTGCTGCCGATGCACTCCAATCTCCCACTCACGTTTCCTCCCCCTCTCTCTCCCTCTCTCTCTCTCTCTCTCTCTCTCCCCGGCCTCCCGCTTCTCCACCACCTGCAGGATGCCTTTGAGGTGATGGCGGAGAGCTACGAGTTCAGCCAGTGCGATGGCCAATGCCTGGCCTTCAGGCGAGCCGCCTCCATGCTGAAGAGTGTGCCCTGGCCGGTGGAGCGCCTTGGGGCCGCTGCCCGCCTGCCCTGCCTGGGGGAGCACACCAGGGCGGTCATGGAGGTAGGGGGCTCTTGGCTCTTTCAGCCATCACTCGCACGCAGCTAGCCGGGTCAGCTGACGTGATGCAACATGGGCTTTTTCTTATTCTTTTGATTCATATAGATGGTATGTTTTGGTACACAGAGGAAATGGGTGGATGGGATCAGTGGCATGCAAACACAACTCAACACACAAAAACACACACACACACACACCGACACACACTGACACACACACACACACACACACACACACACACACACACACACACACACACACACACACACGAATATCAAGCACCACACACACAACCACCACACACACACGAATATCAAGGACAGTGCATGGGGACGTGCACACACACACACACACACACACACACACACACACACACACACACACACACACACACACACACACACACACACACACACACACACACACACACACACACACACACACACACATAAACACATACACACAACATACACACAGACACACAGAACGCACACACATAAATGTCAGCACAAGGGGAAGGACACACACAGATAAACACACAAACCCACACACATGAGTTGTCACAGACACCCAGCCCCCATCTTCCCTGAGAAGGTGTCATCGAGGGTCACTTGGTAAGCATTCCCTCTGTCACCAGCCATCTCAGGGCAGGAGTCTTGGCTGGCTGTCGGGCAGAGGCATCAGGACATGTTTACTCAGGGAGGAGACAGAGGCCCCCGAGGGAGGCATAGAGGCCTCCCTCGGGGGCCTCTATGAGCCTTATTTATTGACACTCAAAGATCCCCATCCACACGAACACACACTCCACAGAGCATATTTCAAAATGCAACGAATGCATCACCGCATGGACAGATTCATTACTCAGCAGAAACGCCCCCCCCCCCACAGCCGGGAAAAGGGAAAACCAAACGCATCCTTGTCTGCGTTTCTGTGTGGAGATGTGCACTGTGTTCTGCAGAGGCAGGTCCCTTTTCATGAACAGAAAGCTACACAGGGCAGCAGAATGCCACCAAGTGAAAAAAAAACAACGGCTTGTGACGCACACTACTGCTGCACATGGGCGAGACTGTGTTTTGAAAGGAGTGCACCGAGGGAGAACAAAGAGGAAGACGACGAAGGATACAAATGCCTGCCATCATGCAAAAGTTTCAGGGAGTATTGAGGCAACGTGGGGGCCTGAATAACTTATGTGTATTTGTGTGTGTCTTTGCATGAGTCTGCATGGGCACTTGCTTTGTGCCTACTATCCTCTCATGGTCTTTTCCTGTGTGTGCCGTGCGTGCGTGTGTTGGGGGTTTGCCTCAAAGCTTAAGGGGTTCGTTAGAGCAGCGTTGGCGGCATTGCCAGGCCTCAAAGGTTCTTGTCAAACTAGCTGTGCTCCAAGTATGACCAGGGAATGAAGCCTTTGTCCCCGATAGCAGATAACACTTCACACACAGGCTGCAAAAATGCTCAGGCTTGCGCTCTCTCTCTCTCTCTCTCTCTCTCTCTCTCTCTCTCTCTCTCTCTCTCTCTCTCCTCTCCTCTCTCTCTCTCTCTCTCTCTCTCTTCTCTTCCTTCTCTCTCATCTCTCTCTATCTCTCTCTCTCTCTCTCTTACTTATTCTCCTATTCTCTCTCTCTCTCTCTCTCTTT
>OLKM01001179.1:98234-120734 GCA_900291075.1 Melanogrammus aeglefinus | reverse complement strand
CCACATTGCTTACGACAACGTTTTCTTCGTTGTTCTTGTTTTACTTTGCGGTGTTATTGTTGTGTTCTTTTTTTTTTCAGGAGATCCTTCAATACGGCCGTTCATTTGAAGTGGAGAAGATACTTTGCAATGACAGATATCAAAGGCTGAAGGTATGATGGTTAAAGACGAATTGGGCTATGTTCAAATCGGTCCGCTTGTGCCCTCTATAGCTCACTTCTTAGGATGTCACCACTTTGAAGGGTTGTCCGACATTGTGAATGTATAAATGTGGCTCCCTGCGAAGTGCACTGCTCAGTACTGATAACGCAGCATAAAAATAAGGGTACACCTGATGCAAGCTTATTTCCCAGAGTGTATCCCATGATGCATAGCGGTTTTCAGTGTCATGGCATTCATCTAATAGAGATGGTCCGGCCCATATTAGTTATTTATGCAAATTATGTTGTTTATGCAACCAATACACGTGGCAGCCATTCTTCTTCGGACCGGTTCATAATTGTTTTATGAATTCCACATATTCTCTGGCTTACTTGTTTTATAAGCAGTGGGCTACATAGTTTTCAGTGCTCAGAGAATGGGGACTAAGGGAAAGAGTGAGTCACTTCCAACATTTCCTAGGTGTTTTTTTTTTTTCCATCTCTTCTCTGTTTGGTGCTTTTTTGAACCACTGGGGTCCCCATTATAACCACTTCCATCACACAAATGCGGCCTGAAAGAGGCGCACCCCACTTGGCAGCCAAACAAAGTTGATCGGAGAAGGTGTGTACTTGTATGCAAACATTTTGCGAGAAGGGGATGTTGGCGATATAAATGGCGAGCCGGTGAATTGAAGCCAGATTGTATAATGACGCCTCTCCCATATTTCATTTCTTTTCACTTGATAGTCACTTTCCCTTCATCATAAACATTTAAACCGGCCCTATTATTTGTTCTTGTGCTTGTAGTGAGCCACAACTATTCCATGAGCACATTTCAATTGGTAAGGATATAGCTTGAGCCTACTCAAATCTTCAATCAAATCCCTCTCAATATTTTATCAGTGATGCATCCCCATCACATTCCCCAACCCGAAGCCGGAGGACGGGCCGACTGTATGGCAGCTAACTGATTTAATTTGTGGAAAGTCTACATCTTATAGCTGTAAAAAATAGCAGAACAGAGTGCTATTTTTTTTTTTATTGTATAACGTAATACTGTGCACTTATCACCAAGCCATATGATTTTAGTTGTCAAATCACTGCAGTGAACATGGCCTGTCTCGTCTGTCACAGGCACTGCATTTACCGCGGGCTAAGGCGTTGTCACTCATTGCATTATGGTTGTGACCCCAGTGCTGTGACAAACCTTTGTTTATGTGGCAGATTTCTTTTTTCTTCGTCTTCATTTTTCTGATCAAGGTACCATTGATCAACATTTAATTGATATGGATCCAGCTTCATGTGGTACTTTGCATTAAACATTTATCGTTGGATTTGTTTGCGTAGACAGGTGGACTGTGATTTATAATCACTGTTACATGAAAATGACCTGTAGGTGTGTGACCGCATGGCTTTACTCCTCTTTATTTACCGCCCGCCATTTTTTTTGGCTTTTCTACAACCAAACCCTTTAGTATGGGCCCTATGCACTGCTTTATAATGAGACCCCTGTCATTTTACTGATTGCCTTCACAAGGTTATCAGTAGGTAGCCACAGGCCTGCACCGGAAGGACTCTCTCTTCAGAGTTTGTCATCTTGTGTGCCTCTCTCTCCTGCCAGCTGTTCACCAGCGTGTTTGGGGTTGGGCCAAAGACAGCCGAGAAGTGGCACCGCGGAGGTCTGCGCACGCTCAATGACGCTCTGGAAGACCCCGCTATTGAACTGAACAGCATGCAGAAAGCAGGTAAAGTGGAGCCATCGCTATTTCACTGCCTCTCAATGAAATGATGGGTTTCTGAAAGAAGCAGTAGTCAGGACTTCAGAGAGAGAGAGAGAGAGAGACAGAGATACAAAAAAGGGCAATAGCTCAACTGTAGCAGCGACCTTTTGAACGCGTTCATGTGGTCCGGTGGGAGAACCCTTATTGAAGAAGCTAGGTCAAGGAAGAACATTACAACCATTGTGGGCCGAAAGGGGACCGGCATTGAGATTACAGTCAGAAAGCAATAAAAAACCGGAGTATTTGTTATAAAAATCGATGCACTGCTGCTATGAAGGGCAAAGCTCATTGTGTAATGTGGCTAGCACTAGTTTTCATCAATCAGAAAGCAAAGGCTGCGTTCTTCCTTGAGCTTTGTAGGTGCGGGAGGACTTGTTTAACACACACAGTGGTGCATGCTGGGGGTTATTTCAGCCATTTCTAGTAAAGTGCCTTTGTTTAATTCCGTGGCCTACTGGTTAAGGAGTTGGTTAAGGAGGGTGGCCGGTTTGAATCCCGACCGGTACACAAAAAATATGGGCGGGGGGGAGTAGTAGTGCAGCACTCTGCTACGTTCTCACCCTCGGTTGAGGTGCCCTCGAGCAAGGCACCTGAAACCCCCACCTGCTCCCCGGGGTGCTGCACTGTGACTAACCACTCCTCTGGGGGTGCATGTGTTCAGTGGCTCCCGGATAGGTCAAAAGCGGGGAAAGAATTTCCCCTCAAAAAGAACAATAAAGGATAACTTAAATGTGAAACTGGAAATTATATAGGGTTATATAAGAATTGAATTGTCATATAAATTCTGACACATAATAACATTAATATCCTTAAATTCATTAATTTGATGAAATTAAGAGTATTAA
Source organism: Melanogrammus aeglefinus (assembly GCA_900291075.1). Lineage (NCBI taxonomy): Eukaryota > Metazoa > Chordata > Actinopteri > Gadiformes > Gadidae > Melanogrammus > Melanogrammus aeglefinus. The sequence goes on along the minus strand of OLKM01001179.1, from coordinate 117,968 downwards.
GGCTAGACAAACACGTCAAATATTATCAGAGAACGACATTCCCACAATGCATTTGGAGCCCCAGCTCGCAATTCCCTTCAATAAAACTGCATGTTGAGCCTTTTTTTCCCCTGTTTTCCACTTATTTTTTCCGCCAAACCGGTTCTGCCTGGACAATCCTTCACTGTGTGAAGCAAGGCATCAGATGGCAAATCAAAATGACTTGGGACAAGTTGACGGGCCCATTTGGCCCTCCCCTTTCTCCCGTAATGCATTATGGTGACAGACAGACAACTTAATGAAGTCTGTCAGTTTTGTTATCGTTGCTGGATAACAATAAGTAGCGACAAAATCAGATTTCAAAGTAAAGCGAAAAGGGAAACAATAAGCAAAATGCGTAACCAAAAGATATTATTTTATTGGCAGTGGTTTCTACTTTGTTGAAGATTGACAAACGATAGAAAAAACAAAGGTTGGCCACAGTTAGTCGTCAGGACAAGACTGAAGGCCGTCCACAGTAAGACGCCCTCAGCAGACAACAAGCCCCTCATCATCCCATCTCCCCTTGACACCCCACTTCCTGCTCATAACATTTTCCGACGCCGACCTTGTCTCCCCTCACAATAACATAGCCTGGGGTTGCTCCCACTCTGGAGCAGCAGACTTTTAATCTCGAGGTGCAGGGTTCATGTCCCTGCTCATTGACTCCCTATTTATAGGGGGCAGAATGCCGGCACAGTGCATAGCGGTTCGGTTCTTTGTCCTCCAGCGGACACATAGCTGTGAGGGGGGGCCTGCCAACAGGGAATCGGCCGACCCAATCAGAAAGCTTTAATAATGTATGAATCATTCATTTACTATACAAGGCCCGGCACAATTTTCTCTTGGCCCATCCAAAGTCCAATCCCTGGCTTTTGCTTCCTGGGTCTGTGTTCGGATCCCGTTGCCCTCAGCCAACCCACAGGAATCCTGGCTCAATGACTGCCCCACATCCACCTGCTCCCTGATGACGTCAGTGTATCTGACAGCGGCCTGCTCTTCCGCCCTAGGATTCCGGTACCATGGGGACATCTCCAGGGCTGTGAGCCGGGCCGAGGCCCTCGCCCTGGGGGAAATCCTCCACCAGGTGGCCCTGGGCATCTCCGCGCACGCCGTCCTGGTGCTGACGGGCGGCTTTCGTAGGTATGACCGCTCCTGGTTCTCTGGGTCCCGACTCAGGGACCAGGCTCCAAGTCCGGGTTCAGACGGACTAAAGGCTCGGACCATGTCTAGCTGCAAGATGTCGATTTAATTAGCTATTTTGTCATTTAAGCGAGATCTTGGTTTGTGTGTGTATGTGTGTGTGTGTGTGAGTGATTATATTTAATCTCATTAAATCACTGGTGGATCTGAGGGTCATCAGGTAGGACTCAAGAGAGAACGAGCTCCCATCATGCTCTGCGGTACTTACACTCTGTAAGTAGTGCTGCCCTGCTGGAAACACCGTTGATCATGTTTGCTTTTGGTTCGAGGCTTATCTGGCTGTGTTCACATTTGCAGATGATTCGGGATTACATGGGGTAGATTTGCAATACTTTTCCAACGCTCTGATTTCACAAGAGAACTCCCCCCGGCTGTGTGCAGACTATGCTGTGTTCTGCAGCGTGTTGCTGTAATCACTTTTACCCCCTGAGGGCTGTTCACGGGGGGGGGGGGGGGGGCTACGGCCTTTACATGGCGAGCGGTCCTACTGGCTCAGGCTATCTCTCACATCCCCCTTCCCCTTGTCGAGGCCCCTTTGAACTGCACTTGTTTTTTAATGTGCTTTCTGCCCCGTCAGTAGGCACAGAAAAGTCTGCATAGGGCTGGGTCTGGCCCTAGCCGCGGCCAGTGCCGTGCCGTCTGCTCAATAATTCACAGGCCGGGCTCTGCAGTGCCGGCCCCTTTTAGAACCAGCCCTTGTCTGGGGGCCCCGCCCTGGTCACTGTGTGTATGCGTGATGTCTACCGGAAGCAAGGAGCAATTCTTTTTCTCTTTCTTTTCCCTCCTCACGTCTTTCTCTGCATTAATTTTTCTCCGGCACATTTCAAAGTATCCAAAGAAGTGTGTTTCGGTCATTTTGGAAGACTTAGTGCGAGTGTTTGTTTTATGTGGCGTGACAGTACCAGCTGTCTTAACCCAGTGCGTTTTTATTTTGTGCCGTGACGATGTGTAGGCGACAATAAAGAAAATAAACCGAAGACAAAAACCAACCAAACCAACCCTATCTTTACAGTAATTGGTTTACATTGAAATCAGAAGTCCTGAACATTATTAGAGGTGGTCATTGTCCACAGGTGTTCATTGTTTGCACTGGGCTGCACTTGTTTTGCAAAACCAGAGTCCTCGGGACCACTGGGGACAAAAAATAGCCTGATTTACACTGTCCAAACAGCTGTCATCAAAGATAAATTGCATCTTATTCTTCCTACGCACTGCAACTCTGTAAGTGGAAGGAGGGAGAGATTAACAGTGGAAAGCAAGTAGAGTGAGTTTGAATAAAGACTGTTTTTACTCTGTAAATATTTGATGACTCCTCCAAATAGATACACCATCGCTACCAACAGTAATATATGAAACACATTGTAACTGGCTTGTACTTTGTCATAAAATGCTTTATACATCCCATAGTTGAAAGCTTGGTAGGCTACTAGGTCATAGGTGAAGCTTATTCATGTTAATATTAATTACAAGAGAGGGTAGGATAATATATTGGCTATGATCATCCCTACTACTACTGGGTTTGATACCCAATGACTGCAGCTAACCCTAACCCTCACCCTAACCCTAACGCTAACCCTAACCTTTAGGATGAGCAAGCAACCGATCCCCTCCACTTGGATGAAAGTGTCTGATAAGCAGTAGTACATTGTGAATATTGGCCTTGTCTCAATGGGAGTGAATTGTACTGAGACATAGAGGCAGGTGGTGGACTTATCTGTCAATAGGTGTATGTTCCATGAATCGGATAGGAAACGGATCAGACACAATCGCTGGAAATGTATACCACGTATGCAAAGCAGAAGTTATAAAAATGGCCAAACACAGTGACTTATCTTTGCGATAAATCCCCATAAGCAATATCAATTATCAATTTAAACAAGATGGATGTCATGCCGTGCTTTTATGTTTTGAGGCTCCATCGGAATATGAGACTTATCAGCAGTCTCGGCTCAGTGAGGGAAAAGAACAGCCTCGCCATCTGCCTTTAATGCACACTGTGCTCTTTTTACTACTACTTGGGGCTAAGATCACAAGAAATTACACATTTCTATAAAAAATTAAAAAAATGCTTTAAGATGCAACACTTCCTACACTTACTTAAGTAGCTGCCTTGCTGTTATGCTACATGACAACAGATGAGATAAAGATGGCCGCCACAATTCAAAAGTCACGTGATCGAATCAACAGTATCTTATGTCAGTGTAATGATGCCCTGAGCCCACATTAAAGAAAAAATCCTCCAGCATCATTCAAGGGAGAGACGACAGCTGGAATGGATGTAAATATGAACTCCTCAAGAGGGGGATTTGGCAAACGAGATTGAAAAAAGTGATTAGTGCATCACGGCTAGTTAACACCGGCAGGGAGGGAGGGGAGCGATATAAATTGTAATGGGCCAGGAGCCAGCTGCGGAGCGATGCGCGAGAGGGCCCCGAGAGGCGGCCCTAATGTCTTCAACGTCAGGAAGACGGAGCCCACGTATTACCTGGATGCTACAACGTGTGTGTTGAGAGAACCGTGGATGCCGTCGAGCATCCACACGCACGCACGGGGGCACGCACACACTTTCGCACACACACACACGAGAGAGTGAGAGGGTAATGGATGTGTTGTGAGTCCGTAATTAACTTTTTGTATTATTGAAAAACGCCCAATTTACATAATTGAAAATGGAGCTAGAAACTTTATCTAGTCTACTGCTCAGAGAAACAGTTATGAGTCCAATGAAGATGTCTGGCTTGGCTAATTTAGCTTAATTATATACTGTATATTTCGAAAGAGCTGAACTCATAGTGAAGTTCAGCTTTCCTAGCCATGATTTCTGGTGTAACCTATAGTATTCTAATCCATTGTCTATCGTCCAGGGAGAGAGAGAGAGAGAGAGAAAGAGAGAACGGTTTATCTCCCTCGTCTCTAATTTGCTTATTTCAATGTCTCAAAAAAACGACCTGAACATATTAACGCAGTCGATGAAGTGCATCCTGCTGGCCCCGGCTAAGTAAAATTGTCTACCTTGGAAAGAAAATGGGTGATGGCAACGATATGAGAGCCAGGGGGATACAGGGGGAGATAGACTGATCCTCCTCTTCTAAGAACCTCTTTAAGATGCAGGTGACACGTCCCAAAGTGGTTTGCCTGCAGGGGAGGATTGTAAAAAGATATGAGGCTGAACATACCTTCCCTGTCACCATGGATCGCAATTGCGACGCCAGTAAAGATTCATGTCTCTTTTTTTGTGTCTTATCGAGCCCTTATATCACAAAAAATGTTGGCTGGCTAAAAGGCTGTTGACACCACGCTGCAAATCTCCAATTTCCGATCCTGGCCTCATGGCTTTGCTCCTTATCAATTATACGTCACAATTATCTACAAAAAAACCCTGTGAACCGGGGCATTTTCTCATTGTATAGGCCTACATCAAAATGAGAGATGTTTATGTCTCTTGAAAGAGATGTAACCCACACATCCCCAAAGCCTTTATGTACCACACTATAAGGCGTTATGATCTGTGCTTGAACAACCCTTGAATGTAGTTCTGAGGAAGTGCCTCCTACAGAGCCATTATTTATTCACTCCATCCTCTTCTTAAATGAGCGAATATCCTTGCATATTTGATGGCTTCCTCATGGCAAAGTTTAATAATAAATCTTTTTCCCTCATGCAATAGAGGTGCATTGTTAGCTACATTAGCATCAGGTGGAGTGAAAAGGGGCTATGTTGCGCTAGGTCCCAGAAACATTGGCAATTAATGGATCACTTGCCATGAGTGCGTACATTTCCCAGACAGTGGTGCCCTGGCAGAAATTGACGTCCAGACTTTCTGGTCATCGTCAAATGCCATGCGCTGACAATTCAGACACACTTTCTTTCAATGTTCGTTAAATAACGTGTTTACTCCTTTTACTGTCAGAAATCAACCCAAGGTTGAAAGTTTTAGCATTTCCAACTGGCCACACGCTTCCACATGGCTGAAGCTAATGCTGATGCACAATGCTCAATAAACGTGTTGTGTGAGAGCGTAGCTTACGTCGTTAGTCAAAGAGAGGCGGAAAATACAATAATTGTGCTGTAGAGAAGGTGTGTGGCATGCTGACTGCTCCTTTTCCCACTGTCTGCGGTTCATTTAGAGAGAGCATCTGCAGTAACTCCTAGACCCACTAATGCCCTTGCTCAATCTGTTTAATCTCTGCTTCCTTAAATTGGCTTTAGAAAGCTACAGTCTACATCACCGCACAGTCGCGCACACACACACACACACACACACACACACACACACACACACACACACACACACACACACACACACACAACACACACACACACACACACACACACACACACACACACACACACACACACACACACACACACACACACACACACACACACACACACACACCACACACACAGACACAGACACACACACACACACACACACACACACACACACACACTGATAGACACTTCAATACAATCTTGGGGCTTTAATAGCTGATTAGAGGGAAACTATTTTCAATGCTGATGATCTTCTGCTTTGATTTTGCTATTCACGGCACACATTCACGCAGTGCACTCCAGTGCATTTTGCTAGCACAGCAAAGCCTTTTTCTCCCAACAAGAGGAGCTGCATGAGCACTCAGGATCTCTGAAATGCTGCGTTGCCATTTCCGAGTGTTGGGAGATTCTGGAAAGAAAGTAGCACATTTAGCAGATGGGCAGCTGAGGTACCTGGTTTTCAAATAGGCCAAAAGGTCTGGGACTAGAGATCGTCCCAGAGGTAAGCATAGAAGGACAACGTCTGTCAACAGGTGTGAAAAATGACCCCAGAAACCTAAAACCATGAATTTAGTTGCCCAAATGACACTTACCCTAACCCTTGGTTCATTAAAGATTAGAGAGAGAAAAACATATTAATATCGAACCACATTCAGTTTAAATCTCAGCCAATCCTGCAGAATCACCTGGCAAGAATAACATTGGCAGCCAGGCACTGGGCTGTTCAATGCCTGATGGACATACTTTGTTTTTATGTTAGGGTTAGTTTCATTCCATTTCATGTAACTGCCTTGTCAGGCACTAAACAGCTGTTTGGTTATACCTGCTTAACCTGTAAATTAGCCACGGAGGACCATGTAATTTCCCCACAAACCAGCAATGGTCTGCCCTCCTGGCTCCCCTCATTTAATTTGGTGCTGGTTGCTCACCTTTTTTGCATTTATGGTGTATTTGTATATCAGAGACTTGTGAGCGTTGGTTCAATTGTAGACTTACACTGTGCATGTTCAATAAAGAACTCAAATCGTCCAATAAAATTAGTCGAGCCTAAAATGTAATCCAACTTTTATGTCCTTGAAGCCATGTGTAGAATAATATTACATTTCTGAGACACTCCTTCTATAAATATGGAGAAGAGCCACTGAGGATGATATTCAAAGTTATTATAAAGATGGTGATACGGACAAGCATTGTAGAGGAGACATGGAAGAAACCAATAGGATTCAGCCATTCACAACGGTGAATCAATAAGCAGTCCTTCCACTGAATGGAATCCCTCATGATAACACGCAAGATACTCATGTTTATGAGTGTGTGTGTGTGTATCTATGTGCGTCAACATGCAATAACTAGAGCCTAATGGGCTGGCAGAAGAGCTGGCAGCTGTCCTGCTGTGTGTGCAACAGGATTATCCTGATCTGGTGTGAGTCCAGCCGCTGTGTCCCCCCCCCCCCCCCCCCCAGGCAGCGTTACAGCCACCACAGCTCACTGCGGGCCTGCGTCAGCACGGCCATGATCCCTCTTTCATGTGGGCAGGATAGGGGCTACAGGGGTATTCACCCGCCATCTGTACAAGGCCCAAGTGGTATATCGGGGTGTGTTTGCACCCCGACAGGGGGGACGGGGGGGGGACGGCTGTGGGAGTGAGTACGTCTGAGATACCAAACCACATTTCTGAAGGAGAGCTTAGACGCAGATGCATTGAACGAGTGTTTGTCATAAAACATTATGTCACTCCTCCACAGTGATTGCTGATTTCCCCGACATGAGGTGTGAACGTATAGCAAATCAGGCAGATATGGTGGACAATGTTTTTATTAAAATAATATGAACCCAATCTTATTAGTCATATATTACTATGAGATCCGGAAAATTCCATTACTCCCACATTCAGAGGAAATAGTTTCTAGCATGGCAATTATGACTTCTAAGCTTTCAGATGTGTTTTCTTCCTTTCTTTGTCTCTTATGAATGTGTAGATCAAAGTTCATAAGAGCTATTCATCAAACGCATCTGTGTGGGTATATAGGCGTCAGGGGTATTCAACAGCTCAACTCATTCAATTCAATTCAATTTTATTTGTATAGCCCTTAATCACCATTACAGTCTCAAATTGGCTTAACAGGCCAAATATTTACAACACCCCCCTTTACCCAAAAACTCCCTTGAATTAGCAAGGAAGAAATCTTGGATTTACACCTTGAGACCGTGCGAGGCCGCACCACCGCACCTTTTCATCCTCTAACTGACAGATACGTCTCTCTAACAGAGCTATCTTGTCTATGAGAAAGGCGAAACAAGAGCAACCAGAGTCCATGCTGACCGTGGTTGATGCAGACGGAGCTCCAACGAGGAAACAGCGAATACAATACAGAGTATGCAGAACAGGTCGGAGATATAAATACTGGTAATTAGATACAAAACGAGATAGCAGGTCGACGCGTCCTGCTAACCAAACCAAACAAACCAAGCCGGCTACCCGGAAGTGGCGTCAGCGGCGTCACACAGTGGCCTGGGGTCAACCTGCGGAGAGGTTATCTGTGTAAACATTGTGTTTGCTAAACTTGGTAATGACTTGATAATGACTTTGCTTATAGCCTCCTCACCCCCAGCACCACCCCCCTCCCTGCCTGCCGCACTGCAGCCTGGCTGCGGCTCCATATGGACACAGTTTATCACATGGATCCAAGTGTAAAACGATGATTCTCCTAGAATGCTTTCAACACACCGGCAGCTGCTGTGAAAATTGAGTCTTTAGACTTAACAACTTAACACAAATTGTTTGAATTATAGCGGGGGAATAAAAAGCTGTAAGGCTGACCGCGGCATGCTGCGTGCTTTGAACAGCGCCTTCTGCCAGCCCCCCTCACGCCCCCATCAGTTGTTGCATCTAAAATAAGTATATATATTTATTTAGACATCTTTTTCAAGAAGCTGTGTTAAAGGAAAGATAAACACTTAAACAACTACCAGTTGAGTAAAAGTGAGTGTAAGTGGGTTATTTAGTCTACGAATGATTGCGTTCCACGCATTTCGACTTAAATGCGCCTGTGTGTTGTTTGTCGTTGTCCAGGGGGAAGGAGTTTGGTCATGACGTGGACTTCCTGCTCAGCACGCCGGAGCAGGGCAAGGAGGAGACCCTGCTGCTCAGCCTGGTGGACAGTCTGAGACGCCAGGTAAGGAGTCGCTGGGACGCAGTTTGGTATCACTGACTGTCCCCGCCTAGGCGGAAAATAGGGCGGCTGTGGCCACATAATAGCATGTGGTTCATTTGATGGTTGATCCGAGTTTGGACTTCTGAGAGGGAAGAAGTAATATGCGATGTGCGTGTGTACGCCCGTCACATAAAGTCACTTCAGAAATCAAGCTGTGAATGTGATGCGTTTCATCAGAATTCAATGCTCCCCATCTCAGGGGAACCACTGAAGGGTTACCTCGTTCCCAGGGGTTCTCGTTTTACGCTGTAACGCCTGAGATTGGGTGCTTCGACCGAGTGTGGCGACAGGTTATCTTCGTACCTTCCTTCTGGAAATTATACTCCTAAAGTGCAGGACAAAGAAGTATAAAAGAAGCTTTTCTTTCAGCAGCCATCACTCACGATGAACAAGTCGTAGTAGGGTATCGAAGCTAATCCGTTTTAAATTATCTGCACGAGTGGTTTTATTGATGTCGGGATCTGGAGTACTTTTATTAAGTATCTTCTACCGTGTTGTTTGGATGCCTATATATATATATACACCAAATAAACAAACTGCACCTGACCTGAGCTGGGAGAGGGCGGGACTTCGGAGCATGCTGTGGAGGAAGCGACAGGTGTACAGTTACATGGGTTGAGGGACGGGAGGTCGCGATAAGCTGCGCCTTCAGATAGAGAGGCGTCTTTTCCGTTTTCGACGTTGCTTTGCCAAACTCATTGCAAAAATAACGAGTTTATTCTCCTTCTCTTGGATGTTTCAATTTACTTCATGGACTTCTCTCAGCCTATTGAAGTCGGAACCCCTTTGATGAGGGTTGCTCCGGCATGTTAGTTCTCAAGAATACTCACTCAGTTATTCACAATTCTGTTCTACGATTGTCATAGTAAAACAACATAATTATCCTCAGAGCCCAGGAGACCGGATTCAAGGCAGGTGTCTCCAAGAGCCGATTAGACGTTCAAAAACCTAAAGCTGATAGCGAAGTTTCAGTGTCTCAGAGAGCCAGCTGAACTGCATATGCAACTCCCCCAGTGAGCTCGTTGGGACAGCAGCTCCCGCCCTTGCGGGCCCTTTGTGTTCACACCGCACCAGTGAGGGCTCTTTCTGCCATGTGCTCCGGAGCTCCTCCCCGGCCCCGAGAGGGACAGACAGGTTGGGCTTGCTCACAGAATATCAAAGCCATATTATTTTCCATTTTTTAGCATCGGCACCACAGCCCTTTACAAGAGAAGCCGTTCTTCTTCAGGAGTGGCTCACTTTCACACTTTAAAAAACAAATAGCAGAGACCAGAGGAGCTGGGAGAGGATGCTGGACCGAAAATGGATTCTGTAATGGAAAATCTGCGGCGAAAAAAAGACAGAACAGACCCAAAGGGAGAGTGGGAAGGTTGTGAGGCGGGGAGGAAAGGATGAGAGAATGGCTGTGAAGAGCTGATTGACCGAGATGGAGCGAACGCAGAGCGCGCTTTCCGCCTTCATCACGTAATGATGTCATTTTTTCGAAATTAATGATGCAATTATTGGCCATTTTTTTTCCAGGGGATTATTGAATACTGTTTGTCACCGCAGTGAGGCTGGTGCCACCGCACTCCAGAGTAGGATCAAAATGTGCTCCAAACGTGAACCAAATATTTAATTTGAGGGCATGTAGACACACTGTTTCTTGCTCTCATGCCTCGAACAGCTGTGTAACAGAAAATACAAGCTAATTTTGGGAATACAAATTTATTTAGCATTTAGACAGCTCATTATAAGAAACATACTTTGTAGTCGCCTTAAATAGAAGGAGTTAAGGCTAAATGCTGGAGAGAATAATTTGTTGTCTCGTCAGGTCGTGAGGAACTTCTGTTCAGTTTCATTGTTTACAACCATGCATATCAATTGTGCAATTTCCACAATTTATATGCTAATCGACTGAAAAAATAACAGCATGTGTAGGAACAGCAAGTCTTGTAAGTCCTCTTTAACTCTCCTCTTTAAACTCCTACCGGTCAAATGCAACAGCAGAAACCCTTTTCGGTCTGGTAAAGCCTCCCTTCATGTCCTGGTCCCTCTCTAATTCACATTATTTATTGTTACAGTTACGTTTTACTTATATTCTGATAAGGCTGAACAGAACCAACAGTGTCTGTTAATGTCTGTTTAATATGTAATTTTATTACATAGCTTTGTTGAAAGCTCACTTCTGATCTGGTCAATTACGGCAATCAGAGGTTATTTCTGAATAGCAGAACGCTTCTATGAATAACAGGCCATTGCAATGGACGCTGTAATTTTAGTTTTTTATCATTGGGGTTTTCTTTGGGTCCTGCGTCACCCTGTCAGTTTTAAATTGTGATAATGAGCAAGTTGCAGTACTTGATTCTTTACATATTGCTTTATATTCTATCAGATTATATATTATGATGTAATTTAATTCAATATTATATTATTTTGACCTGTCAATGACCTCCCCAGGGCAGTGTGGATGATATGAAAAAATAATAACATTAGAAGTATCACATTTATATGTAGCTTTTAATTTTTTCTTTTTTTTTACCTATTCCATGACTAAATTACATTTAACCATTGAGTATAGATTCTACAAAGAGTCAAGATAAATTTTTTTTTATTCTAAATATTTTTCTTATCATCCCCATTATTCTCATTAATATACTGAAGCTGGTCACGTTTCGAGCCTAAGCTCACCTCATACAGGCTTAAGCCAGACCGGCGTGCTGTTGTTGACATTGCCGACAGCGCGTGTGAACAACTTTCTAAGCTGTCCTTCTTGACACCACTTGGCACAAGGACGTGGTGTGTAGGGCGGCCAGGGGGAGCTGCTGCTCCCCAGGGGAAGGCCCAGAGTGGGGCTTGACGCAGAGGAAAGAGTGGTCCAGAGAACCACAGTGTACCCACTTTGTCATCAGACAGCCGGGTTTAAAAATATGTCTCTCTCTATCCACCCTCCCCTGCTTCCAAGGATACACTCACACACAAACGCATGCGGACACAAGCACAAACACATACACGTACATGCGCACGCACACACACACACACGCACACGCACAGGCACAGGCACAGGCACAGGCACAGGCACACGCACTCGCACAAGAACAAGCACACACATGCACAAGACCAAGCACCCACGCACCACACACACACGCACAGCCACGCACAGTTCACACGCACAGCACATCCACATAGCACAACCAAACTCTTACACAAACATACTTACACACACATGCTCACATCCACACACGTGTTTTTCCCTTCAGGGGACATTCCGGTTCCTTATTACCTAACTTGTAATTGCGGATCCTTTCGCCTGTTCCGTTGGTCGGAGGAGGAAATGGCCATGGAACACATCCACTGTCCATTTAGAACACTGGTTCTAAGTGGGCAAGATTGTCGGGAGCTCATTTCGAAGCTCTACTTAAGCAGCCTGAAGCCCATTCACATTAAGTTAATGGTGACCTGGCAACACTGTGTAGTGCACTTAATGGCCCTACAGAGATCCAACTCCAGGAGGATATAGGGGATGATCCCGCAACTTCAGCCGAGATATCTCTGCCGTTTCATCAGAATGCCAGATAACCATCGGCTCGGGAACATCCTGCAAGGCCAACTAAAACTAGGCCGTCGTTCTGCAGGCAATCTGAAAGAGAGGCTTATAGACCATCTAGAGACGACACTGCAGAGGTGTAGGACCAATCCATCTTCGCTGGAGCTCTCTGCTGGGCTCCGCCCCCACGCGGCGCCAACACTGCCATCGTGGAGTGCAAATGCAGAGGACGGGAGAACAGAACACCAGCCGGCTAAAAGACAGGGACGAAATAGGCCCCTGTCTTACGGCTGCATCCCCGGGTCGAGCCTGTACATGCCCTGTCTGTTGCAGACATGGTGCATCATGTATTTGGTTTAACAGTCAGCAAAGGACCTGCAAGCAGTAGTGGAAGTCATCTGTCACCTGTCCACTGTGTGTGTGTGTGTGTCCACTGTGTGTGAGGTCATTGTGTGTGTCTACTGTGTGTGTCCAACGAGTGTGAGGCCATCGTGTGTGTCCACTGTGTGTGAGTGACCACTGTGTGTGAGTCCAATGTGTGTGTGTATACCGTGTGTGTCCATTCTGTGTGAGTCCAATGTGTGTGTGTCCACTGTGTGTGAGTACAATGTGTGTCCACTGTGTGTAAGTACAATGTGTTTCCACTGTGTGTGTGATCACTTTATTTGGTCCACTGTGTGTCTCCAACTGTGTGTGTCCACTTTGTGTGTATGTTCCCTATTTGATTGTGTCCACTGTCTGTGTGTGTGCGTGTGTGTGTGTGTGTGTGTCCCCTGTGTGTGTGTGTGTGTGTGCGCCTCCTGTATGTGAGTGCCCACTCTCTATGTGTGTGTCCACTGTGTGTGTGTGTGTGTGTGTGTGTGTGTGTGTGTGTGTGTGTGTGTGTGTGTGTGTGTGTGTGTGTGTGTGTCCTACGGAGTGTAATGAGGATGTGGATGACGATGATGACATTTAACACATTTCTTTGTGATCAGCATCAAGGAGGAGACATCATCACCTTAAACTCACCTCATTAGCGGTTCGCAGCAAAAGTGTAAACCAGGCTGTCTGCTACCACACCGCCCACCCCCCCCCCCCCCCCCCCCCCAAACTCCCACTCCAGCTCTGCTCCAGCCCGGCGGGGCCCACTGCAGTAGTGCGGAGTACTGGATAATGGATAACTGTAGCGTCGGCGATGGATGGGATTAGAACTGGGCCGGGATGGGTGATACCATGGGGAGAGGGGGGTGGGAGGGGCTTGAGGGAGGGTGATTAAGTAGCGGTGGCAAAGGTGGGCTCTTAAGCCGTACGACCTTGTCATCTGCAACCAAGCCTCTGGGGTTGGGTGTGTGTGTGTGTGTGTGTGTGTGTGTGTGTGTGTGTGTGTGTGTGTGTGTGTGTGTGTGTGTGTGTGTGTGTGGGGGGGGGGGGGGGGGGTAGGAGTATGAGAGTGTGGGCGGGTGTTTTGTGGGGATGTCTTAACTTGAAATATAATATTGTGGAGCGCACACACACACAAACACACACACACACACACACACACACACACACACACACACACACACACACACACACACACACACACACACACACACACACACACACACACACACACACACACACACACACACACCATCAGCACCCTATCCACCCTATCCACCACCCGAGGGGAGGTGAAACGTACATTTATCTGGCAACGTCCTTGCGCCGGTGGGTTCATCTTTTAGTATGTCCCTCCTCCGCCGCTTCCTCCTCTTCCTCCTCTTCCTGCTTGCTGAGGGGTGTAACTTGGGGCGGGGGGGTTTGTGGGGGGGGGCAGCATGCAAGGTCAGCCAGCAGCTCCGGACCCGATAAGCTTCAAGGTCCTCGCCTCCCTCCGATGGCAGGCGGGTGGGGGGCGGGGCTTCAGGCTGTCCTCCTTCTCTCATCCCTCTCTGCCTCCGAGTCCCATGTATGAACACAGCTCATCACTTTCCGTGGGCGCACTACAAATGTCGTCGGGTTCGGGAGCTCGGTTGCCCTGGTTGCACGGAGCCAAGGCCCACAGGGGCCAGGGAGGGATGTGAGAGGTGACACGTCAGTGATGGTGATCTGCGGAAGTGCGATTATTATTTTAGAGTCACAGTAACATTTTGCTGCTCAATGCTAATGGTTACTTTTTCCTGTTGACACTGATTCGAAAGGCGATGCTCCGGCTTTGCATGTTGTACACACACACAACACACACACACACACACACACACACACACACACACACACACACACACCACACACACACACACACACACACGCAACTCACAACCACACAGCATCACATCACTGCTCCACTCTCTCTCTCTCTCTCTCTCTCTCTCTCCTCTCTCTCTCTCTGCTCTTCTCTCATCTCCCCTCACCTTTCACTCTTTCTCTACACACACACTCTCACACCACACACATCCCACACACACACACACACACACACACACAACACACGCACACTAGCTCTGTGCGGAGGGAACATTCTAGATCGCGACACTGCACGGCACACACCTGCACACACATAAGATCACAGCTATTCTGCCACATTCTCACACTCAACACAGCTGACCTCGTCCGATTCTCTTAAGCTCTTACGATATCTTCATAAGATCTCTGTGTGTGTGGTCTAGTCTCATTCCGTCATCTCTCTCTCAGTTCTCTCTCTCTTCTCTCTCTCTCTCTCTCTCTCTCTCTCTCTCTCTCTCTCTCTCCCCCTCTCTCTATAAACTTGCAGCGCCTCCATATTAGCGATGCCATCACTTTATTCAGGCTGAATCAACGTCAGCGAGTGGGGTTCCAACACACCCCACTAATGCATGCTAATCTGTGACTTGGCGGCAGGCGCTAGATGTGTTCTCTGTGTCGGAGGGGAACATGTCATTAGATCGCTGACTGCACGGCACTTACTGTTCCCCGGGGCGGGCCGTGCTGCTGACCCTTTCAAAACAAGATATTTATGCAGAAGAATATTTAGTAAAAAACAAACATAGAAACTCTATGCTCTGATACCTGGCTTTACCGTTCCCGACACAGCGTTGAATCTCGTGATTCAGTTGTTTTTCTTCTTCTCTCTTCTTTTAAACACTCAAAAGCCAAAAAAGCTTTGGGGAAAACAAATGATCTTCCTTTTGGTAATTCCCTGTGTAAACAGTTCTGGTGGAATGAGCTTACCTCTCAGAGTGTGGCTGACATTACCTGCTGCGTGGGAGTTGATTAAAGACCGCTGGCAGGCTAAACAACCCTCAGGCGCTGCTCAAACGCACAAAAACTTCATGGCTTCCCTGTTTTTGGGTGTGTATTTCACTTGTTTTTGCTGTTTTTGATTTTGCAAGAGCTACGTTGATAAGCAGCAGGAACAGACGTCAGAAGAGAGGATGACAGGAAGTTAAATTGACTGACAAGGCCGCTAATCTCCTTTCATTGGATTCGCACGCGGTTTGGTTTCAATGGCGTTCATGCCCCCTTATGGACTGCGTGACAGACACGCTCACAAGTCATTAGTTGCTTGTATCTGCTCTTAGGGCATCTGGATGGAATCATCTGGGGAAACAGAACAGCCTGTGATGAGTGTCTCCACGCATAAGCCCGCCCCCATGTATGAGATCGGATTGCAGACATCCTCTCTGCACTTTGGCTCGCTCGTGGGTCTGAAGGAGTGGAGTGTGTGTGTGTGTGTGTGTGTGTGGGGGGGGGATTTCAGACGACTCTCCCTCTGTCGCTCTTTAGGCTCATTATCAAAGTAGAGTGTCGCTGCCTTTCGCCTCGCCCTTTGCTGAACATTTGGATTCAGGATCTTTCACCCAGTCTCCCTCTCTCTGTAGTTTGAAGGTGTGATGTGTAATCGGCTCCGCGTTCCTCTTTTTGCCATCAGGGTGAGCGGGGGACGGTCGATTTGTCGCAGGGGGGTGAGGGGGGGGGGGGGGGTTTCTTATCTCGCCCGCTGTGCGACCCCTCAGAAGACAGTTGATGAGCGAAACATCCATGGAGGAGGCGGGGGATGGGACTTCACACGTGTCGCTCAAAAGAAGCTCAGCTGTCGGTTAATGAGTACACCGCTATCACCAGGAACCCAGGCCCTTCTCTGCCTCCCAGAAAGGAGGCAGGAAGCAGAGAGCTGAGGTGTTTGACGCTTTGCCATTAACCCCGGTTATCTGCCGGGATGGGAAGAGCGGGCGGCCGTGGTTAGGGGCACTTTGCTCCGGCCTATTACTGCTGCTCGAGCCGAGAGAGGCTGATCCATTGGCCGCCTGGGAATTCCTGGGACCCCCCGAAACTTCCATTGGCTGGCCGGATTAAATGGAGGATTTGTAAGGTGAAGCATCATGGTGCTCCATGGTACAGGTTAAATTATGATCAGAGCCGCCTGGGTCCAGAGCCAATCGATCCCCAGCTATCGCTCTTTCGTTTCTTTCCTCACTTGCTCTACATTGGTTATTCATACAATCTAACTCTACCTCTCTAAGACTCCCATAGACACATCCTATATAATTCAGTCTCCTAAATACGCGTTTAACGTCCCTGATGGAGAGATTGCAACAAGCTACACAGTAGAGCTGTCTTACATGGGAGAAACTCATCTTTCGCCTGTGAAAAGTCAGACAGACTTGCAGGGGAGCCCACCAGCAGAACAGTTAAACCAGAACTCAGAGCTCTAATGTACAGTCTTTGGCAGTTATTCACATGACTGCCCATCCCTGACTTTGTTGTCTGATTATTTGCAGATGATATACTCCCAAACAATGATTCACGATAAACATTCTTATCTTACCAGCAGCGAGATAACACAACCTGTCGTGTGGACGCTCAACCTGTGACTGATTGACGTTCTGCTCTCTGTTGACCCCTACAGGGCATTCTGCTGTACTGCGACCACCAGCCCTCCACCTTTGACATCAATAATCTGCCCGGTGTCAGCTTCGAGGCCATGGACCACTTTGCCAAAGAGCTTCCTCATCCTGCGGCTGGAGGACCGCCAGGTGGAGGGGGGTGTCCAGCGGCCGGAGGGGCAGCACGACGGGCGGAGCTGGAGGGCAGTTAGGGTGGACGTGGTGGCTCCGCCCATGGAGCGCTACGCCTTCGCTCTGCTCGGCTGGACAGGATCCAGGGTGAGAGCGGCTGTGATTGGATCCATAAGACTGGATACTTTCAGTTGGATTGTTTACAACAAGCACTAGGGGGGAGGAGATTTGGGACTTTTTTGGGGGGAAATAGATTGCTATCTCCACTTTAGGATGTGCCGAAATAACACTTTTTACTTTCTCCATAGAGCAACTCATCCTAAGTGTTAGGGCCTGTTGATTATGTCTATTGAGTCCCTTTTTCGGGGGGAGATTGTGTTGTCAAAACAATATTTAGATTCATCTGATGACATTTATTGAAACATTTTTTCTGGTCTGGTCAGACTGACCTTGAAGTATAATTTGGAGTAGACATGTATTTGGAGGTATCTTTTGAAAGTGGTGCTAAAAGGTTTTTGATATCTGATACAACTAAAAACAAGGTCCTCTCATGTTCACCATTAAAGAGAAAAAACATTGAAACACGCGTTCATCCAATACACAGATGCAAAAAAATGTTAAATCTGGTATTTCCTCCAGTTGCTATTTCCTTTCAGTTCCTTAGAAACGTAGACAGGAAATATTGCATCTAATTTCACATTATCGATTGCTTTGGTCCACAGCAATTTGAGAGAGACTTGAGGAGGTTTGCCCGAAAGGAGAAGAGAATGCTGCTGGACAACCATGGCCTGTGGGACAAGACCAAGGTACCCCACACTCCTCTCCAACGTCCACCTCCAAACAGAGGGTGCTTCACATACTGGGACCAATGTGGTGTCAGAAATTATAACATGAAATTACATTATAAAAGAATCCCATCAATGTTGTAACCTCACCTCTCTTGGAATACTTAACTAAAAGAGTAAGAGGAGTAGCAAAACCTGTTGTGCTGGCAGTGGGCAGCCATCCTACTGAGAACCATGCAGAGGTTCAACCAAAGACCATTTCAAAATCCCAACCAATCACACGTGTCAGCTTTTGTGACGGTACACGGTACACGGACGCCCTACGCAAATACTGACAAGTGGACGGCTGGACTTAAAAACATGCGCAGGAGCCATTGATCCATGTAAATCACGGTGAGAACCAGCAAAGGCAGCAGGAGCAGTGAGTGTTCTCTGGCCTTTCACTGGACTACCGCTGTGGCATTCTAAACCGTGTGTTTCTCCAGAGTCGGCCCATCGCCGGGGATTTGCCCAATGTGTAGCCTGCAGAAAGTGTGCTTGTGAATCTGGATGTGGAATTATCCAGCGGTTTTCAACCTTGAAGGCAATAGAGGGGATTAGCTTTCGACTGTTTGACTGGACCAGTGGGGAGGCGTGAGAAATTATCTGAAAACCTTCCGTGAAATATGTTTTTTCTTTTGTGGGTGTGCAGTAACCCGATAGCAGGAAAGCACGATTTTTAATTATAGCCTTATTGCTACAAGGTAGGCGTTTATGTGCTAATTAAGTCCTCCACATCGTACGCTCGCAGACACACACACTTAAACAGGCATGCATGCGCCCATGCACGCACACACACAAACACGCACACACATAAACAGGTAAATAAGAAGGAAAGGCCTCCAACTGTAATTGCATCAATTCACGACACCAGCTGGCTTGGAAAAGAGTGAGACGGATTGCATTGCAACGCAGGGTACATTAATACATTTGCCAAATAAATATTTTGCATCACAGTCTTAACCAAACAATTCAATAATAAAAGGAATGTCAATAAATTAACGGCAAATCCATTTGATTTAATAACCAATTAACTCTCTGCTTACCCACGCAGTCAGACTTAATTTGATTATATTTAGTGACACCTGGCCTTTGATTGAGTAAGGAACTTAATTGTGAAGTCCAAAACTCAAGGATTGACGTCAATAGTGTGTGTGCGTGCGTGCGTGCGCGTGTTGTGTAGGTGTGTAGGTGTGTGTGTTTGCGTGTATGTATGTCTGTGTGTCTTTTTGTATTTTAATTGCTCTGCCGTGTAACAAGCGGTGTCAGTCGAACCACCGTGCTTTCCGGTTCTGACATTTCCGTTAAAGAACTGTCACAACTGTCACTTTTTGACACATGGGTTTTCATAACGCCACTGATAACTCTGTCCTGACATGCGAGAATCCATTCTGACACAACGTTTGACACAGAGTCTGAGGCAAAGTTAGCGGCGCGAATTTCGGGAATATCTGAAGAAGCTTGTGACATCGCGGTAAGCTTGGGACGAGAAAGACTGCTGGTTAGCAACCCTTTTAGCGTTCAGAGGTTTTTCTGTTTCTTTGATGTGGATTTTGAACTGATACTGAGACATTAGCAGTACAGGTCTCTGAAACAAACCGGCTCTTTGTGCAGCAACATCAACTCCCCTCGCTGCATGCCTTTGTCCTTCTGTAAAAAGCCAAGACTACAGAAATCTTCAGAAAGAGTGCGGCTCCCCCTGTACACCTGGTTTCATC
>OLKM01001179.1:18234-93234 GCA_900291075.1 Melanogrammus aeglefinus | reverse complement strand
TAGAGTCGGTGTAGGCGGGGTGGGCCGGTTTAATTTAGCGGATGACGGCCCAGAGTTCTTCAGGGTATCTGTGCCGGACTGGAGGGTGCCAACCCACAAGCACGCGCATGCACACAAGACGGACACACACACACACGTAAGTTTGCACATACACACACTCACACACTCACACCCTCACACACACTCACACACACACACACACACACACACACACACACACACACACACACACACACACACACACACACACACACACACACACACACACACACACACACACACACACACACACACACACACACACACACACATTAATACATGCACATAGGAAAGACAGGCATCCACGCACTCATACACACACACACACACACACACACACACACACACACACACACACACACACACACACACACACACACACACACACACACACACACACACACACACACACACACATGAAGGGAAACAATGCTTTCACACATCCTCACATGGCGGCTTGCTGTCCTCTTCGCGGTGGCACGCTGTCAGCAGCCGCCGTGCACTTTCTCAATGTTGTTTAGAAGTGTCAAGCGGTACACCGTGTCACGCAGGCGTGGGATGGGTGCCCGGACGGCTGGGTGGGTGGGTGGGGTGTTAGGGGGAGGGAAGGGGAGGGAGGGAGGGAGGGAGGGAGCAGTCGTCGGTTTGCGTGAGTTTTTTATCCGGCGACCTTGGTGCGACGTCTGTTCTTGTGAATTTTAATTAAAGGCGAGATGAATAGACCTGAAGGAGCTCTGTGTGAGCATGGAGCTCAGACAGTCGCCTCTGCTGTTCGCCCCAAAGTGCCCCGCTTCCCTTCAGGATCTACCTGTGTGTGCGTGTGTGTTTGTCTGTGTGTGTGTGTGTGTGTGAGTGTGTGAGTGTGTGAGTGTGTGAGTGTGTGAGTGTGTGAGTGTGTGAGTGTGTGTGTGTGTGTGAGTGTGTGTGTGTGTGTGTGTGTGTGTGTGTGTGGCGTTGAAGATCATTTTTCTCCCCGAGACTTCCGCAGATTCTCACGTGAATGACTTTCATGATGATTGGCGTTTGCGTAATGCCGAATGGATCCCGGGAACGTCTGGAGAACATTAGTTTGAGGAACATGAATCAAATGGAAATTTAAGACGCGTGTAGGAGACGACGATCCAGGAGAGGATCTCGGGAAGGGTTTAGCCAGGGACAACAGCACGCAGCCGATTGAAACGGGACACACACACACACAAACACATGCCCACACACACAGTGCCTTATTAGGTTAATCTGAAACATCTTGTACAGCAACATTCCACACAGAGGCTTTCAAGATAAGTTGACGTAAATATAGATTGCCTGGTGTTCTCGTGGAATAAAGCTGAATAAATAATGAAACCTCCACCCGGTACTACACACTGGTGTTACACGGCTGTAAGTGACGTGATTAGAACCCAGGTCGTGCACTGTCCTGTTGTGTTGGTGGAGGATGGTGTAAACTACAGCAGCAACAGCAGTAATTGGAACCTGGGTTTCGTGTTTGGTGTTGAGTTCAGGCACAATCAATATGAGTTCCCTTCTCCCTCTGGGGCCGAGTCTAATTATCTTATCGTCTGGTTCAGTACAGTTACAGCACACTCTAATTGTGATCCTGCCTTTTATCTCCCTTCGACCTCCTTTCACAGTGTTTGCTGTGTTTTTGTAGAAAAGTTGCTGAACAGCTGAGGTGTTCCCTGGACATATAGTCTTTTACTCTCTTGCTAATGGCAGCACATTAAAGAAGCCCCAGGCTGGGTTATTTAGCTTTCCGCTAAGGCTTTTCTTGTTATCACTGACTGCTATTAATTTGCTGCCTCTTGAATCCAATCTCGGCGCGAGCCGCTATTAATAAGCCTCTCCTTGATGTGGAGTGTCTAACTTTAGATGCGCTGCCTGTGTGTTGTGTCCACACATCACGTCTCCCTGTCTGGATGGAATCTACTGAGATGGAAATAAATAATAAATCCTCGAGCTGCATAACTAACTACTGACTGCTACTTGGCTTTGTAAGGCGGCGTCAGACAGATCAGTCTGGGTGGATCAGTCTTACACGTCACCTCAAAAAAAGAGAGGGACAAACATAATTAAAATTTGTGCTTTGATCACACCATGTTCACCCATGAATATGGCTGGAAAAGTGTTATCCTTAAGGAAGGCGCTAGTCCATATGTGTGTGTTCTTCCAATCCCATATATAGTGTATCTTTTTTGGTAGTCGCGAAAGCACTTGTCAAGCCCAGTTATACCTTGAACATAAACGACTAGTATAATTGGGCTACAGTCATTCATGTTTATTTCCTATTTAGCTATTTAGCAGCCGCTTCTGTGTGTTCTCTGTGTTCTGAGTGTCTGTTAATTGAGATGCATGCCATTAAGGAGCTAGTTGGGGATCGAACTCCGTAACCTTTCGGCAGAATAAAAACCTCCTTACTGTTGGCCGACACAGATTGACCATATTGCGTTATTTACCATTATTTTATTCTTTGCAAAACTATGCTTCGTTTCTCAATGGTTGTCCATTATCGCATATATCAAATGCTGTCTTATGTTCTGGGTGTAAGAAATGCGTTGTACAGTACACCGCCAAAAATACAAAAAAAACGACCTTCAAAGTCAACCAATCAAACAAAACGTCCTCTCTTAAAAAAAACCTGAAAGAGTCCTTCATCCATCCACAGTTTTTACCGTCAGCCTGTCGTCGCGTCATTATGATCATGTCATTCGATTAACCCACGTGCTCAGGAGGCCTGCCTTTGTCCTTGCCTCTCCTTGAACAATGAGTCTGTTCTCTCTACACAACACCATGCCGCTCCTCTCCGTCCCACGGAGAGAAATGACACCTCGCAACCTCATCAACCCAGGGACTATTGCCAGCACCCCGGGCAAATCTTGGAGCCACACATATACTCATGCACACACGCACACAGCATGCACGCATGAAGGCACACATCGCTCACACTTACGAAAATCAGACTTTGCTATTTTCCTCTTGTTAAAGGTTTTCAACACAGCCATAAGACAGAAGAAGCTTTAGTGAAGAACAAACGGTTAAATATATTTATGCATATATATATTGTTTTGTTTCAAGTGAATGGATATTGGTTTCTGCTTTAGTAATCCTAACGCTTTCATTTATCTTTAACCACAGGCACAAGAAAATAGTTTGAATAAATGTCACCATGGTGTTGGTCTTTTGGAAACCATTGCCACAGCATTAATTTCCTGTATTTCTTCCCGAAGGCAGGTCTCACGTCTACGTCTGTTATTTCAAAGGCAGCAATCCCATTCCCTTCTGCTCTCGGTACACTCCAAAATGATCAAAAACGTTTGGCCTTCTGTAACTCTGTTAATGTTGCAATACTGTGCAACCCCGAAGGACTTTACTGTCACCATCAATTAGGTTGGATGCTGCTGGTATGGGGGGCCCTCAACAGCAGGATCCACTTGAGCCATAAATATACGGACCCCTACATGAGGTCCAGAATAGCCCTGACCACCACGATGGCCGTTGTGAGGTCAAGGTCATTGAAACCATTAGGGGTGACGGGGTAGCTGGTGAAGGGTGGGCTGCTGCCGTATCGCTGGCGTCTGCTATGCGTGTGCGCATGCGTCTGCATGCGTGTGCGCATTTCAATATGATTGCTGGCTGCACAGGCCCGAGTCTTTTAACCACACGCACTGTTGGCCCCCAGTGGGAATCGAACCCTGGCACTGTGAAGGCCATTCGGTACCAGGAGAGCTGGACAGCACCTCGGTCCTTTGTGTGGGGGAATTGTTATAAGCACTGCAATCAGGTTTAAAATATGCAGACATAGGGACACAAAGGCCCGCGCCATACGGTGTGGGGCAGTCAGTGAGTGACAGTGAGTGACTGTGTGTTTAGAAAGCCATTTAGAAAAGCAATTTGTTTTAAAACAAAGACTGACTTGTTTTTCTCCTTCACGACACAGTGGGATTTTAAACCTGAGCAGGGAAATAAATAAATAAAGGATAAATGCATTGCTATAATTACATAGGCAGCTATGGCCCGGTGACTTTGAGTGAGTGTAAGGGGCAGTGTTGGGGTGGGATGGGGGGGTAGGAGACGTTAATGACACTCACCGTCAGAAAGAAGACTGACCCACAGTGGGCACAGGTGGGGGGCAAGGAACACATTATGTGAGCAATGAAGCAAAAAAAAGTAACAAACGCTTTCGATTTTTCGAGTGTTATACACTCGCCCTCCCCATGTCAACCTTGACTCCATCCCATTCCTCTCCATCCTTCACATGACTAGCTTAACTTACCGTCTTCTGACTGTGAGTCCTTTATCATCACAGTGTGCTGTTTTAAAATACACTGGGGACACGGAGAGCAACAAATCTGAGTTTGTAAAAAAAACAAACTACAACAGAAGAATGTTATTACACCCTCAAACCCACAAATTAGGTTACAGTTTTAAATTGCATCATAGCCAAATCTCTAGAGTGGGAGAAGGAGATTTGGAGGGGGGGACCGGATAGTGAGGTAGGAGGGAGAATAGGGTAATGAGGGGTCGAGGGGTAAGGGGGCTGCTTCCAGGTCAACACTCCCGGATCCATCCCCACCTCATTATTTTGTAGCCTATGGCCCAAATAAGAACATATTCTTCGGAGTGTATATGTATGCACATATGCATGCACTATAAATATAAAACTGCTCCGATAAGACCACATGGTGGGAATTTGAATATGTAGAGCTGCATGCATTGTTTTATCTTAAGTGCTCCGTTAGAAACCGCTGTCATCACACTTTATGGTTTGCAGCGTCAAACCGGTTCCATAGCTTGATAACAATGCATGTAAAATCCATATGAATACATACCTATCTTAAAGCCATTTGACCACGTAGTCGCTCTGAGCTGTCTCAGGTTCACATTATTGCAGGTTCCTATAGATTCCTCCATCCGCTGTGAGCCCGCGGAAGCGGCGACCCTTAATTATGCAGAACATTTGTGTCACCATGCCGGCCTATGGTTACACTAAGTGTCGGGTGATTGCTCGCTTAGGGAAGCGGTCACTTAAGCAGGGCTTTGGCCACCTGCTTAATATTCAGCTCCTGCACCCTACTCTGTGGCTCAAGGGTGGCTTCTCCCGTGAGAAAGTCAGTGCTGTGGTTGCGGGGCGGGTGTCTTGACTTCATTAACGGGCACCTAGCAGCAACGCACATATGTGGTCATCCATGGAATCTGCGGACCACCAAGGATAAGCTCTGTGTTTTCCCAGCAGTGGTCCACGACCCATTTGTAACCGTGTATAACCGGGAATTTGTTGCGTTAGGGCCCCGCGTTCATAATGGGGTACAATCTGGGGAATACTGATGCATGGCAACCACCTTCTCTATGGTTCATTATATCTGAAAATACTTGGGCTCTTACACTTCATAGACAGTTATATACATTTTCCTCAGCTCAGTGGCGTGGTGGCAAGACGTTGTGTTGGCTAGTACTTACCACAATTACGCAATTATGGTATAGCCAGATTAAAACCAATCTGCAACTCATTAACACATGCAACCATTGTGCCCTACAATCATATCTCTACAGTTGAACATTCATGTACATAATTCCATCTTGTTTCAGTCACGTTAATAAAGCTGCAGAAATGCCTGAATTCCACTGACGCACACATCACAATACAGCGAGCCCTGTGCCCACTGGGAGCTGGAGATGGTTCCCTTCAAAAAGATTGATTGTGAGATACTGCAGGCCCCTCCTGATCCGAATCCGTCTTAAGAACCATTTCACACATTTAACACCCAGGTCTTTTATCATAGTAAATCACCTCGCAGGCTTGGTAAATCAAAATGCTCCAACCGCTGCATCCACTCCCTGACTCATTCAAAACAAAATTGGCCTCGATCCCATTTACATACATCTCAATGAATAAACCACTTAGGCTACACATGTTCTCTAATGCTCTCCGAGTAGGGGGAGGGTAGAGCTTTTAGTGGGAACAGCATGGACGCATTTTCAAATTGCATTCATAGATCCTAGTTTTCTCAATTTTGGGAAACTAGAGCTGCAAGTATATTGGATCTTCATAGAATGAACAATAAGGGTCCCCTACAATGTGCCAGGTTCAAGGCTAATAAGCAATTTCATTGACAAATATGAGCCCTTTTCATCAGGGTTGACCCAAATGCTTCAGAGACGGATGAACTAGCCTGCCCGTCAGAACATGTTGGTAACTTGTCTTAATGAACTGCACAGTGGTGGTGGGGGGTTCCATTTTCTTTTTGCTGTATCCATACTTTGGAGGCCCATTCATCTTGTTCATTTATTTACACAAACCTCTGGCTGTCTGCGCTTCTTCCATACCCGTGTGTTCTGCTCTTGCCCTGTGTATATTGTGCATGCTTAAGTGGTACAATGTTGGCTACTGGGAATGGGGCTCAAAATCCTAAAATACATTTTTGCAAGACAATACTATATTATTCTATCATCAAGCAAAGCAAATGCACCCAGGACATACAAATTGAGGTCCTCCATGCAAATATATATCCTGAAGGAACTGTTCATATACCGGTACTATATACTTTATATGCAATATACTTTTACCATTATTAGTAGAAGTACTTTTAAAATAGCTTGCGGTAGCTAGCAGAGGTACCGTTTTGGTTGCTTTATCAGAAAATATCAACCAGATTCTAAAGCTCTTATCAATGTCCGCACAACCTACTTCTAGTGTGTTTCAGATTCTTAAGGTTCTACTATCTCAGTGAATACGACCTGTGAGTGGCTGTTGGAGGCAACAATCAGTGAGCATTATTTCAAACTTTTCCAGCCTGCTCATTCTCATTTGTAGTGGTAATTAGCTAATTTTGTAATTAGTGGAATAAGCAGTAAACCAACCCCTCTTCAAAAGCGCTGTGTTCAGAAATCTTCACCCAAACAAAAACCCTGCAGCGATCTGCTGGGGCTTCACATCGGCTCACACACAGTCTCAATCAAACCTCTGAGGCCCCAGCGATGAACAAACTAAGCGGATCAGTATTGAGAAGGCCCAACAGCACTGGCAGGTGTTACGGTGGGCAAACCCTTAAAGTGATTCTGTCTCTCTGGCTCCAGAGCTCATATTTTGTTGGCTGCGCGTGTTGTTTTAATTGAACAAAGCGCGTGTTGCTGACACAGACGAATCTGATCACACACGCTCTGGTTGCAGGAAGCACATCGGACATGCAAAACCAGCCCCGTTTCAAACAAACCAATTAATTATTTACGGGCTTCAGTGGAGCAAACAAAGCTAATTTATTGTTATCATTAGGAGAGTGTTCTGTTTGGGTCTATACTGGAGGAAAGCAGGGCTACAATTACATGCTGGCAAGTCGAGGGGGCCGGGAGGACTTCACACAATCTGAAGGAGCGTCTGCCGCTCCAGAGCCTGCTAGGGGTCAACCAGGCCTTCATTGATCAAGATGCAATGGTTTCTTATGCCTGTACTGGAGTGCACCTGCGTGCTGTAATACAGATGAGCTGTACACAACCACATTCAAATCATTCTAAATACGCCTCAGAACCCTCTTCGCATCTGAGTCACGGTATAACCTCCAAACGGCTCTCCGGACGTCAATACGGGAGAGTAACGAACAGATCCAGCCCCATTGATTCCACCCGTCTAATACAGCCAGGCTTTGGGGTGTGGGTTTATTGACGCTACAGATCTCACCAAAAGTTCCACATGTGGACATCGAGGGTGTTGTGTTGCATCCCTAGCACCGCAGACCGCTAGCTCAGCACAAATATCAAAAATGTACCAGGAA
Organism: Melanogrammus aeglefinus; assembly: GCA_900291075.1. Classification (NCBI taxonomy): domain Eukaryota; kingdom Metazoa; phylum Chordata; class Actinopteri; order Gadiformes; family Gadidae; genus Melanogrammus; species Melanogrammus aeglefinus. Next base: position 85,432 of record OLKM01001179.1, on the reverse strand, counting down.
ATGTCCTATTTAAATGCAGACTCGCATTGTTCCCCGTCATAACATGAAACAGATTAAGGGGCCTGTGCCAAACGAAGAGGCAAAACAACACTTATCCCCTGGCATCGTCAAAATTAGCATCTCTGCTGGTGGGCTGATAGTGTTGAGGAAAGTTGTCATAACCTGTCACTGGCTATGACAGGTGTGTGACAGGCTGCCATAGCGGCCCAATGGTTAGCGCCGCAACTCACAGCACTGGAGCAGATTGTCTCTGAACCTCATCTCTAAAAGTCCTGGGTCTGACCTTATCTGATACAGCCCTGGGTCTGGACTTTATCTCACACAGTCCTAAGTCTGGATCTTATCCCATTTAGTTCTGGATCTGAACCCCTCTCATACAGTCCTCGGTCTGAACCTCATTCTCCTAAAGACCTGGGACTGAACCAATCCCATCACATACAGTCTATGGATCGCGTCAAATTGGAGTCGATGTTTCTTTGCAGAGGTTTAGTCTCCGTAGATCGTCTGCAATTTCCTTCCCAATGGAGGGACACGCATGCAGGGGGGACCCTAGTGATCGAAGCCCTGGCATCTAGACCCATTTAGCTGTAGAAAGCTGTCAACATGCTAAACAGGAAATGTTACCATTAAACCCCACTTACATCTGTTCCCTGTTTTCTTTGCATGCTTTTTGCAAATTATGGGATCCCGTTTCCATAATTTACTATAAATAGCATTTAGTTTACTTTTGAGGAGAAATGGCATTTAAAAATCAGGTGAAGAAGAGGAAGCAACATTTGACAAACTGTGAACCTGGAATAATTGACAGAAGAAAACGTGTATCATTTGTTGTCTGGCGTTACCAATAAGATGAAACAAGTTGAATGCTAGAAAGTAACCAAATCAGTGAGAAGAAGGCAAGGCAAGGCAAGGCAACTTTATTTATATAGCACTTTTCATACACAAGGCAGACTCAAAGTGCTTCACATATAAACATTGTCATACAATAAAATAAAATAATAGATAAGTAAAAGAAAACATATGCAAAGAAATGAGTAAAATAGAAAGTGCAATGTATCTTTCTGGTAAAAATAGAAAATAAAGGAGAAGTTAAAAAGGCATTTTAGTAAGTAAAAGAAAACATATGCAGAGAAATTAGTAAAATAGAAAGTGCAATGTATTTAAGATCAGATTAACAGTCTCTCTGGTACCCATGTCCCACGTTGGGACATGGAACATGGAACTTTCACTGGGACTCCAACCCGGACTCTATTCTAGGACTCTAACTCAGATTCCAGGACTCTAACCCAGACACAAGTCGGGACTCTAACCACAAACTAACGGCCTTATTCTGGGACTCCAACCCAGACAGACGTCGGGACTCTAACCCAGACAGAACTCTTTCTCTGGGACTCCAACCCGACCTAAAGGAACTTGGTCCTTTCTCTGGGACTCCAACCCAGATTCTAGGACTCTAACCCAGACAGAACTTGGGTCTCAAACCCTTATCCTTTCTCTCTGGTATCAGATCATGTATCTTTCTGGTAAAAATAGAAAATAAAGGGGAAAATAAAGGCAAAGTTAAAAAAAAGAAGCGTTTTAGAAAAGAAAACATGCAAAGAAATGAGTAAAATAGAAAGTTAAAAAGGCATTTTAGAATTAAAAAAGAAAATAAATGCAAAAAAAGCTTTTTAGAAAATGCAATGTATTTAAGATTTAGCAGAAAGCTAAAGCAAACATAAAAGTCTTGAGTCTTGTTTTAAAGGTGCTCAGAGTTGGGGCAAGTCTTAAATCCTCAGGGAGTTTATTCCAGCTATTTGTTGCATAGTAACTACATCCTGCTTTCCCATGTTTCGTGTTTACTCTGGGGATAATTAACAGATTGGTCTCAGAGGATCTTAGTGGTCTAGAAGGCTTATGTAGTGGAAGCATATCAGTTACATATTTTGGGCCTAAACCATGAAGGGATTTATAGGTTAGCAACATGATTTTAAAATCAATTCTCTGACCTTCAGGAAACCAATGTACCGATTTAAAAATTGGTGTAATATGTTCAAATTTTCTGGTCTTTGTTAGAACTCTAGCAGCAGCATTCTGAACAAGCTGAAGCTTCCTCAGAGTTTGTTTTGGGAGACCTGTAAGGAGACCATTGCACTAATCAAGCTTACTAGTGATAAAGGCATGTACAAGTTTTTGTAAGTCTTCTGTGGACATGAGCCCTCTAAGTCTTGCTACATTTTTAAGGTGGTAATATGCAGATTTTGTAACTGATTTGATGTGACTGTCGAAATTTAAATCTGAATCCATGAAGAAGAAGAAGAAGAAGAAGAAGAAGAAGAAGAAGAAGAAGAAGAAGAAGAAGAAGAAGAAGAAGAAGAAGAAGAAGAAGAAGAAGAAGAAGTTAGTTCTGAGTCAAGGAGCCGGATGGAGAATGAAATAAATAATCTGATTTCCAGTGTGAGATAAGAAGTGCATAACGGCGCACAGTGTTATTTATTTGTTTATTTTTAGAAAGATCAAGCATTTTATTTGCTTATTTAAATAATGATCATTATAATTATTATGATGTATAGCGACAAACTCAAGATAGAAATTAAGGCTTGTCAAAAATGGTGTTTAACCACCGAGGCATCACTGTTATAATTTTTCTGCCTTTTTCTGACAGAACACAATGTAGTGAAAGAGAAAAGGAAAGAAAAATCACATTAATTGTGCCATACACTTTTATAATAATTCTTTGCCACTTTGCAGCTTCACACTTGAAACTACAAAGCCTGCCTTAAACAGTAGGTGTGAAAGATGTACGGTATGCATATTCTCACCAGCTGTGGATTTGTAGTCATTCCATAATATGCGTGGAAAGGGGCGGTCTGAAAGGTGCGTACCAGTTCCTAAAACCTCACCACTCTCTTTTACTCTCTTCTATACATTCAGAAACCTGCGTGGAAAGTGTCCCTGGGGTACTGCCCTGCTGGGTACCCTTCGATTAGCTCAAAGCAGAGGGCACATTCCTGCAAAGAGCTCAAAAAAGACCTCTTATCTAACGTGTCTTGTCTTAGGCAGACAGACACCTCATACAGTCCTCGGTCTGAACCTCATCTCCTAAAGACCTGGGACAGAACCCATCCCATCACATACAGTCTATGGATCGCGTCAAATTGGGGTCGATGTTTCTTTGCAGAGATGTAGTCTCCTGCAGTGTCTGGAGCAGACTTTCTTTATGTAGACCTACACATGGAGTGGGTCCCTGGGGTACTGCCCTGCTGGGTACCCTTCGATTAGCTCAAAGCAGAGGGCACATTCCTGCAAAGAGCTCAAAACAGACCTCTTATCTAACGTGTCTTGTCTTAGGCAGACAGACACCAGCAACATACTGGTCGGGTTTCAAAAAGGTATCAATGGCTCCAAAGTTGCCAAACTTATATCAGGGCTGTAAAAAAAACACAATCAACCAATCAAATGAAATACCTTTGATTTGCAAATGTTTACAACCCCACGGGGGCAAAGAGCAGTAAAGAGAGCAGATGGGAGTGAGGGTGCAGGACCGATGCGACGCATCCACCTTAAATCCTGTGCTTTATGATCAGGACTTGATCGTTTGGTCTGTGTTTGTCCCCTGGTCGCTGATCAACAGAGGCTAGCAGTGGGGGAGGCAGGGAGGAACCGCGGATTGATTGACTGCTCGATAGCTGGTGTTTTATGGAGGCCGGCCAGCGCTCTGTGGAGCTTGTCCTAATCGGCCATGTGATTGGTGGTGACGTGAACCTGAGGTCTGCTCTGGCTGATCGCGGCCCTGCCGACAGGAGGGTTTGTAGTCTAGATCACCCCTGGGGTTGGGGTGGGTGGGGGGGCGCTCACGGTTTATCTTTGAGGTTGAACGAGTAAGACAGGAGAGGGAGGGAAAAAAGTTTGTCTGGCAAGGTGGGGGTACAACTTCCACATCTCTTGTGGTTGCTCCTTAACTCCTGTCCTGAGTGCGCTTGGGGGTTTTGGGTCTCAAGTGAAGGCCCTCACTTTCTTCTGAACATTTACAATAATTGTCAAACATTCACTTTTCTGTCAACAAGCAGGTAGTACAATCCCGATGGTAGTCTAGAAAAGTCTCAAGCAGTGCTTTCACACCCATGAAAGCAGAGCTCTAGGCCATACAACCTGAATATGCCCTTGAGACGTACTCAGTCAGTGTCTGGTAGAGCGGTGGGGATCGCAAAGCACAAGACTGCGACAGTGGATGTGCCTACTTCAACTCTGTGTGTCTGTCCGTCTGCCCGCCCGTCTGTCCTGCCTTCCGCATTACCGATCATAACTGCGTCAGTTGAACATCCTAAATCTTTATCACTTCTGCAAAACGCACACAAACAATATTGTGGTTAGTTGCTCATAAACTCCCTTCAAGCCTCCCCCTACCTCTCCCCTTCTCGTCCTCTCTCTTTTTCTCTTTCTCCCTCTCTCGACCCCTCGCTCTCTCATTCACATCCTGCCTCTCTCTCTCTCTCTCTCTCTCTCTCTCTCTCTCTCTCTCTCTCTCTCTCTCTCTCTCTCTCTCTCTCTCTCTCTCTCTCTCTCTCTCTCTCTCTCTCTCTCTCTCTCTCTCTCTCTCTCCAATGGCAGCCAGCCATTAGCTGGCGTGCCGGGGAAGGGGGTTCAGGGGGAGGTGGGGGGTGGGGTGGGTGGCGAGCAGGGTATGGCGATAGCTGCGGCGAGCGGAGCCGGGGCAGATGTTTTTGCCAGCTAACCGTTGCTCTCGGTCCACCAGGGACGGCGTCACACAGCGGACGGAGGAACATGGCTCTGATTAGCAGTTTATTAAGCCAAGGACACCGGGCCCACTGATAAACATACACACATACACACACACGCACACACACATGCACACACACAAGCGGACGCACACATTCGAGCATGCACAAACTCACACTGACAAACACATGTGGCCGCACACACAAAAACACACACAGACACACACACACACACACACACACACACACACACAAGCGGACGCACACATGCACACACACACACACATACACATACACATAGCCACACACGCAGACGCACACACACACACACACACAAGAAGACGCCCACACGCACACAAGCAGACGCCCAAACACTCACAATCCCACAGACACACATAAGCAGACACACGCAAGCAGACACAAACAAGCAGACGCGCACACACGCATACACACAAACACACGCATACAATCACACAAATAAACACACACAAGCAGACGCACACACTCACACAGACACAAACACAGACGCACAGACACAGCACTTGGTGTTTCTTGAGCAGCTGGCACCCATGGAGGCGTTACGCCGTTGGCAGTCGCCTGCCAGGGTGAGAGCTGTCGCCAGCCCGATCGCAGACACGCTCGCTTTGCTCATTTACCGTCGGCATGCCTTTAAACTCCTTGTTGTATGGGGGGGGGGCATGAACACTGCTGATTCCCTCCTTGGAACTGCGGTTTGTTTTATTTTGGGCTTGTGTGCCGGTGGGGGGAGAGGGGGCTTGTGGATGTGTGTCTCTGATGTGGTGCTGTTTTTGTGTGTGTGTGTGCGTGTGTGCATGTGTGCGTGCGTGCGTGCGTGTGTGCGTGCGTGCGTGCGTGCGTGCGTGTGTGTGTTGGTCAGGGAGGGGGGGGTAAGGATTTGTAGCAAAACAGATTTGGCGAAATCCTGTGTGAGCAAGGGTTTACTCTTGATCCAGGACAATGGAAAAATTGCGATGTGAAGGGAATCTCATGTGGGCCCTCCGCGTTCTTGTTTTTATTTTATCTGCCCGGTAACCTGTGGAGCTCCACACAGGCCCGCCTGATCCCGCTGAACAAATACGTCCACTGGTGGGACGGACCAACACCAAACACATTGACCCCGCCGCCAGCCAGAGCCCGCATGGACTTCTCTTCCTGGCTGTCTCTTTTATTAACTCTTAAGGTCTTTGCAACTTTCTTTCTTGATTTTTCTCATTGTTCCTCTCTTTCCTTCCTTTCTTTCTTTCTTTCTTTCTGTCTTTCTTTCTTGTCTTTCTGTTTCTTGTCCAATCTTTTCAAAAGGTTATTTTGTTTATTCATTTGTATCTTCTTCAGTGTTGGGAACGTTACTTTAAAAAAGTCATTTGTTTTAGTTACTCATTACTTGTTCCAAGTAACTGAGTTAGTTACTGAATTACTCTGTAATCAAAGTAACTAGTTACCAGGGAAAGTAACTATTTTCATCACTGTAAAAAAAAAAAAAGTTGCTATATGTCAAAGGATTGGATTTGGATTTTTTAAATGGTTGAAATGCCCATTCAAGGCCCTGATATACTTCCAACTGAATTTTAATTTGCTTGGTTGCAAAGGCTGTGGAACACCTGCTGAATACTACAGAAAATGCCAACTTTTCATCAGATTTCTCCGAACTCGCCATTTCTGTTGCTTAATCAGTTTGGTGTGTGTGTGTGTGTGTGTGTGTGTGGTGTGTGTGTGTGTGTGTGTGTGTGTGTGTGTGTGTGTGTGTGTGTGTGTGTGTGTGTGTGTGTGTGTGTGTGTGTGTGTGTGTGTGTGTGTGTGTGTGTGGCGCACGTGTTCTGGCTTGTGTGTAAAAACATTGGATCCGATTGGCTGCCATGAAACATGACGCTGCCATAGCCAATCATAATCGCTTATCTCGTTGTTAACCCATCCGGTCTCCTCACAAGCAGTTTGTGTGTGGAGCCAGGGATGCGTTCGAATTACACAGTTCAATTCAATCAATCAATAGTAATGCACCGCATTTAACATACGGTAACGGAGTTGAAACGACAGAAACAGTAATTAGTTGGATTACCCCATTACTGAAAAAATAACGGCGTTACCTAACATCGTTCTTTTAAACAGCGTTATTACAAGCACTGATCTTCTCTCTTATTGTTCCTCTTTTTTCTTTCTTTTTTTGTCCTCCTTTTTCTATTTCTCGTCTGTTCTTTCTAAAAATGTATATCCCTCTCTTCCTCCCTTCCTCCTCTTCCTCCCTTCCTCCCTTCCTCCCTGTATTTGTCTCCTTCCACCCAGCCGCCGGTTACTGTGTGGCGGTTCACTTCCACGTATTTGTCTTGGTAACAGTGTCATCACTCTTTGTTGGTTCAGCGAAGTCGCTCGGTTCTCTGGGATCAGGAGCTGAGAACGAGGGTGTCGGCACTCTACTGGCCACGCGCAGTCTCACTTTAAAGTGTCACCTTTCAATACGGCCGCTGTGTGTTGTTATGCCAACAGAGCCGCACAGGCCGTTGTGTACAGAGCATGTCGTTGCTGTACGTGAGTGTGTGTGTGTGTGTGTGTGTGTGTGTGTGTGTGTGTGTGTGTGTGTGTGTGTGTGTGTGTGTGTGTGTGTGTGTGTGTGTGTGTGTGTGTGTGTGTGTGTGTGTGTGTTTGAGGTCCACAGGATTGATGGGAATGTGAACTAGACAGCGGTAGCATTTGGGCTGCGGCTGCGTCTGTAATCCAACGTTCACCTGAACTCGAGTGCGGCGGGTTGTCGTTAGCGCTATAAATCAAACGCCTGGCCAGCGGGGGCCGTGCCACCATTTGTTCTCACTTGCCTCTGGCTGGCATTGCAAACCTTACGTGCTCCTGTCTCTCTCTCTCTCTCTCTCTCTCTCTCTCTCTCTCTCACTCTCACTCTCACTCTCACTCTCTCTCTCTCTCTCTCTCTCTCTCTCTCTCTCTCTCTCTCTCTCTCTCTCTCTCTCTCTCTCTCTCTCTCTCTCTCTCTCTCTCTCTCTCTCTCTCTCTCTCTCTCTCTCTCTCTCTCTCTCTCTCTCTCTCTCTCTCTCTCTTCTCTCTCTCTCTCTCTCTCTCTGTCTCTCTCTCTCTCTCTCTCTCTCTCTCTCTCTCACTCTCTCTCTCTCCTGTCTCTCTGTCTCTGTCTCTCTGTCTCTCTCTCTCTGTCTCTCTCTCTCTCTCTCTCTCTCTCTGTCTCTCTCTCTCTCTCTCTCTCTCTCTCTCTCTCTCTCTCTCTCTCTCTCTCTCTCTCTCTCTCTCTCTCGATGTTTTGGCGTCCGCGTCACGTCTGCTTTATTCCTCATGCCATGGTCGGATGTGTCAGCCGCTGCCTTCCCCTCTCGGGGGCTGTTTTCTCACCACCAAGGTGAGTCAGTCCCCCCACCCCTCACCACCTCCGTAGGGCTGAGGGGTGGGGGGGTTTGGGGTGGTGGGGGGGGGGGGGGGAGGGGGTGATACATCCATTCCCACAGTGTTGCCGGGCCACTGGCTTGGCTCCGGTGGAAGAAAGAGAAGGGGGAAAAAATGGCCGGCAGTTAATAGGCCCTGTCGTGATTTGTCAACGAAAGCGGTCATCTGGCCGTACAGCGTGTAATCACCCGGAGCAAGGTTAAAGTGCTTACTTGGGCGGAGACAAGGGGGCGGTACAGCAGACTGCCACGGTAACCCCCCCACCCGCACCCCACTGCTCACGCCGCCGCGTGATTGGTGCAGAACAATGCACGGAAAAAACCTAGAGCAGTGTTTCCATTGTTGAATGGGTTTGGATCCGGTTGGAGTCTCATCCAGGAAGTCCATCAGACTTGTGTGTCTTTCTTGTCTCTGACTTGATCTCCACACTAGAACCAACAGTGTTTGTTCTTCATTGAGCAGATAAGCCCCGACCCGGCCTTGCTAGCCCAACAAGTCAATGAGACGTGTTCACTTATTGTCCATGGATCTATTTGCCCTTAATCTCTCTCTGTGTCTCTTTCTCTCTCTCTCTTGCTCACTCTCACCCTCTCTCCTCCTGTCTCTTTCCCTCTCTCTCTCTCTCTGCTCACTCTCACCCTCTCTCCTCCTGTCTCTTTCTCTCTCTCTCTCTCTCTCTCTCTCTCTCTCTCTCTCTCTCTCTCTCTCTCTCTCTCTCTCTCTCTCTCTCTCTCTCTCTCTCTCTCTCTCTCTCTCTCTCTCTCTCTCTCTCTCTCTCTCTCTCTCTTTCCGTCTCCCTCTCTCTGCCCTTCTCTTTCTCTCCCCCTCTCTGTCTCTGTCCCTCTCTCTCTTTCTCTCTGTCCCTCTCTCTAGAAAGAATTCCTGGAAGCGGAGCGTGAGGAAGACATCTTCGCCCATCTGGGTCTTGAGTACCTTGAGCCTCAGCTCAGGAACGCGTAGGCCCAACACACTCGCAGACACCTCTGCAGCCCCATGTTACCCCTGGCCGCAACAGCCTTGATTTGATAAATCGATTTTCACCAATACTCACCTGAATTACATTCTCTGTCGTTTTTGTTGTCTCTGTTGTTTTATTGACATACATTGTTGTTTGCTTTGATTCTACCTATTCTCCTTTCTGCTTTTGATTAAACAATTTTCTTTAGAACTCATCCTGACTCACTTGTGGTGGTGAACACGGCCAGAGAATGAGAGAGAGAGAGAGAGAGAGAGAGAGAGAGAGAGAGAGAGAGAGAGAGAGAGAGAGAGAGAGAGAGAGAGAGAGAGAGAGAGAGAGAGAGAGAGAGAGAGAGAGAGAGAGAGAGAGAGAGAGAGAGAGAGAGAGAGAGAGCAGGGGAGAGAGAGAGAGAGAGAGAGAGAGAGAGAGAGGGAGAGAGAGAGAGCATGGGGGAAGAGAGACGAGAGAGAAGAGGAGGTTGGCTGCAATCTCTAGGAAAATGCTGTAATCACCTTCCTTCATGCAGGCAAGTGATGCGCGGTAAGCACACACGCACACACACACTCACACATAAACACACGCACACACAAACACACACACTGCAGGCTCCCAGGAATCAAGAGGAGGGTAATGAGCGACAGCGCGAGAGACAGGCATTCATTGCAGCCATTTAGCCTACTTTCAAGCCCACGTCCACTTGAGAGCGTTTAGTTTAGCGTGCTTTGCGACATGTGCTGCCAGAGACCCAATCTCCCACTACTGTGTGTCTGGTTGCCCCACATGATGCCCCCAGTGAAATGACAGCCAATCAGTGGCGCACCGCACTCAAACAGGGGTTCACTCCTGCAGGTCAAGATGGCCGCTCATCATGGCCCCCCCCCCATTAAACCACTCTCGGTGTGCGTAAAGTTATTTCTGTTTGGACTTTGAAGGGACAGACCACTACTCTAAGATTTGGACTATAGCTGTACCTCACTCAGACTTTGAGCTTCCATGGAGGGCCATTTGAGACATGATGCAAGGCTCCCTGATGCGTCCCACGATGAATCAGTGCAAGTCGGAAAGAGGCGACCAAGGCAAAGCGTTCTGGTGAAGGGCACTATTTAAAGATCTTTAAGTAGAGCAGTCTGGCCCTTTGAAGACTCGACCTCGACTTTCTCCCTCTCTCTATATCTCTCTCCCTCTCTCTGTCTCGCTCTCTTGCTCTCTATCGCTCTACATCGCTACCAGGCTGTTATTTCTTTCTTTTTTTTATATAGATCTCCGTCTCCTCTTTGCAATCAATAATGAAGCAGAAACCAAATAAAACATGAATATGAATTCAATTCAGCGGCTGCCGGGTTTCACTCGCTTCTGTACCTCAGCCTTGCTTCCCGAAAGGATTTGGGGAAAAATCAGAGTTTTGTATTTTTTTCTACCTTGTTTTAATATCCTCAAACTCAACTCGGCTCTCCTCGGGGTGAAGAATCCCTGTTTATCGTTTCTGAGAAGTCTTTGGCCACTTGTTAAACACTCTGCAAGCGCTGTGTGATGATGTGAAGTCGCGGAGCTAAGGTAAAGATGACAAACATTCTGCACTGTTTAAAAGGGGGTTTAATTTCTTTCAAATCAGCCGTCTGCTAACTCCTACTCAAGTTCCATTATGTGCCATTATGTCTGGGGAGTTTAGGTTCAAGTGTTTAATACTGCCTGATAGAACATCTTATGATTCATTCTCATGTGTTCCCCTCAGTATGTGCATTTGCAAAGCCCCAACTATGCAATTATCTGATTAATTCATAAAGTCATTAATGGGGTGGATTTGGCTGCAATTGTATGCACCAGTTGGGTCATCATTGGTTGGATTGAAAAGATAGATGAATTAATCCAATCCAACAAGACTCCGTGTGCCAAGCCAGAGGTCCTTCATGTAGTTACATCAGTGGACCCTCGGTTTTCTTTGGGAGATGGCCTCATCCACATTGATTTAAGGGCTGGCAAATTGATCGTCACCATCGTTTACATGGTGAATGTCAATGATCATCCACTGATGGAGAAGTTTTTAGTCAATTTAATTAAGTGTTGATGAGCACTTATAAGCAGTTATCAACATGTCTTGGCTTCAACATTAACTGACACATAACAACTAAAACTAGCATCGATAGTAAAGATCAACAAACAATTGACCCTTCACTCCAGTTACTCTTATTAGAATATGCGCTATTAAGAAAGTTATTTTAATCGTCACAACCTCATCTCGTTCTCCAATGTTTTGGCTCCCTATTGAAGATCATATGTAGAGATAACAAAGATTATTTAATATAAGAACTTTAAATGCCGCTACTTTGATGACTACCAAAACTACAACTACTACTACAGCTAGAAAAGTAATAATACAATAATATTGATAGTCCATAATAAACCTTTTTCTTAAGGTGTGAGTCCAGGTGTTGATAGCGTGCAGAGTCTCTGTGGGTTCCTCTATTTGACTACTCCTCATTTCCAGCCAATCCCAGCTGCCCTACTTTTTCTCCATGCAAAAGAGTGCCTCTGGTCACAGAGCAGAGCAAAATAATGCCTCACTTTTTTGCATGTTCAATTTCTGAGGACTGACAGTGCTGACAGGTGCGTGAATGTAAGAAAATTGCCTGCAGGAATTTGCATTAAGTGCTTGATTCGTTTCGACCCAAAAAGACGTTGTATTCTGCCATCCAATGTTTTCTATTTGATTTTATTTCCTGACACCCAGTTTTCTCTCAGCGGGACTCGACCATTAGCAGCACTCATTCATACTTGTTGGACACCAAATCCCTTTCATCTCACATCCATCACAGCAGGGCCCAATCGGTGGTTATTGACTGACTGATTGAGTGTCGGGGGCCTCCCCATGAATGGGCCCATATGACTCCACACATATCTCCATCAGGTCACGGGACAGCTGCTATCATTTCTCACGGTGCATAATGTGAAGTTGATGGAGAGTCGGGTCTGGGGATAGCTGGACACTTTGCGTTGATAGAAGAGCGCTCAAGAGATTAATGACTTAGCGTGGCAGCCAGATACCGAAAACTCGTGTGGAGAGACAGATTGCCACTGCCAATAATGCGTCCCTTTCCTTTCTCCCTCCACATTTGGCGACGTCAGATAAGGTAGAGCGGTGACAGTGTTCCTTCTTCAGGAGCGACGCGAGACAGGGTTGTCTGTGTTCGGCGCGGTACTGAAAGGCAACACGAATTATAAAATGCGGTGGTTGTGGGGGGGGTAGCACAATGTGGTTGGCTTGGAGACATCAGAGCGCATGCGACTTCAGCAGCTGGGAAACACTTAACATCCCACTGTATCCAGTGGTGGGGGGGGGATGAGAGGGTGAGGTTGCGGTGGAGGAGTTGAAGGGAAATGCTGGAAATGAGGGAACCGCTGAAGTGGCGGTTCTGGAGGGATGCGGCTCCATTGAGACCGATACGGTTGCGATCCAAAGAAAGGCACGCATCTTTTAACAACTCTTGAATTTGGCCCGGTGACAATGTGCGCTGGCAACCGGCTCTCCTCTCGCTACACGTGAAGACGACTCACACTCGGACACAAATAGAACGGCGCTTGAATGTCGGCTCATTCAAACTTGACGGAGCTCGGTTCAGTGAGCGGAAAAAAACGTGCAAATGCCCACATTGTGTTGGAAGACAGTGATTTATTGGCTGAGCCGCAGGGGGCCTGAATGGATGTGGTGAGGGCCGGTCAGAGCCATACGGGAGAGCGCTGACAGAATAGGGACAGCCTGTATCCTCACCCCTCACAGGCTCGTCATGGTAGCCAGTCAACCAGAGAGGAGCGAAGCCAGTCAGTCGGTCAGTTAGCGCGGCCTAGCAGGCATCGGTCGCACCGAGGACGGTTTCCCGCCCAGACGAAGCGTGGGTGTCATCGACGAGGAGTCGCAATCTTGACCTCCTTCGTTCACCGCATCTGTTTTGTGTGCTCGGCAAATAAAGACCTTCATAGGGATCAGAATATTTCACCGAACTGTCTTTCTGCCTGTTGCCGCACAATATTACCCGAGAAGTTTCCTTCAACTGAAAGACACTTTACGTTATGCTTATCTCTCAGGGACTATTTCAATCAAAAGACAAAAATTCAGCAATTGATGTCAGGGTGGTCTTGAACGTCTCTCATGGGACTGGAATGGATAAGTGCACATTTGATTCAAATGATCTGTGGCCTATTAACCACTTTTGAGTTCCTCGGTTAAAGTTTGGGGGTGACCTGTTCTTCTTGTTTGCGTCAATTGACCTATGAGGCGTGAGCTGTGGGAGCGTGGCCCCACGGAGAAAGGCCCCCTCCTCCACAGGTGGCAGACGAACGACGGCGCGGAGAAATGGAGATGGAGGATGTGGGGGAGGAGACAACGCACCATCTGCTCTCCTCTCCTCTGCGCCCCTGTCCTCGTCCCCTCCTCGTCTCCCCTTCACTCTTCCCCTGCTCGCCTCCCTTTCTTTTTCTCCCCTCCTCTCCTCTCTTCTGGTCTCCCCTCCTCTCCTCTCTTCCGTTCTCCCCTCCTTTCCTCTCCTCTCCTCTCTTTCATCCTCCCTTCCTTTCCTCTGCCCTCCTCTCCTCATGTCCTTTTCCACTGTCTATCTGACCATAGGTCATGCCTCGGTGAGTCTGTGAAACAATCCGGGCCAGACATATGTCTACAGCTTTGTGGTTGAACACAGCTCTCTGTAATTTTGTTTGTGTGTGTGTGTGTGTGTGTGTGTGTGTGTGTGTGTGTGTGTGTGTGTGTGTGTGTGTGTGTGTGTGTGTGTGTGTGTGTGTGTGTGTGTGTGTGTGTTTGTGTGTATCTGTTTGTAGTTGTGTCGGTATGTGTGTAAGTTCTGAGTGTGCATGTAGTTCTGTGTGTGTGTTTGTGTGTGTGTGTGTGTGTGTGTGTGTGTGTGTGTGTGTGTGTAGTTCTGTGTGTGTGTGTGAGTTCAGCCAGCCCTAAGGCACTTTTCTGACCCTCTTTCCTCTCTCCGTCCAGCCTGTGTCTTACCAATCTCTATTTCCACGGCAACCCTTCCAGACAACACAGCTCCACTCACTCTACTACCATCTCTACCACAGCTGCACTACACAGCAAACAAACATACTACACAACGCTACACTTTTATGCAGCACAACAAAACAGATATACACACACACACACACACACACACACACACACACACACACACACACACACACACACACACACACACACACAACACACACACACACACACACACACACACAACACACACACACACACACACACACACACACACACACACACACACACACACAGGTGGACAAACAAACATAGACAAAATCATACATCATACAACACGCACAAACATAATCCCTTGTATATTTTTAGCCATCAACTAATTTCATGCTCATTAAACACCTAAAACAACCACCTTGTAGGTGAAATATACTCTACTGCACTCCTGTTAAGTCTGACGCTATATCTGCTGTTTAATCATCAGTAAACGATTAAAAAAAACGAGGGTAAAAAACACAAACTTGATGGCAATATTTAATTTAGATAATTATATAAGCCCACATATTTAATAATTCACAGTGTAACAAGGTACAGTTCTCATGCCTGTGTGTTGTTTCTGCATCTTTGATCAAATTCCCGTTGCGCTAATACTGTCACTTTTTTAATATTTCAGATCCTCAGGAAGGAACGCACGAGGAACTGGGTTAAACCTACCCGGCTGGTGGTGGCTCTCTACGCCCGGCTCGCCGTCTTTGAACTCATCTGTTTTCACCAAGCTCTCATTGTGTCAATCTTTGTGATTGCTCCCGTTTATTGCGGGCGGCGGACGGAGACGGCTGTTATCATTAGATGGCCTCCCAAGGCATTTTTCTTATCTGGTCCAAACCAAAGTCCCCGTCCTCATTTGGTTCACCTAATACAACGCTCCTCTCTCCTCCCCCTCTCGTCCACCAGAGAGCTGGTTGAAATAACAAGTCATTATACTCGCTTGGTTGCGATTCATTCCTACCCCGGCGCAGGCTGTTGCAGCCCGGGCTTATTGCAGTCAGCCGTCAACGCGCAGGTCTGCTCCGTTTCATGGCGTCGTGAACGTTGAGGTAAACAGTTTACCTGGCCCCATCATCATCATCATCATCATCATCGTCGTCTTCGTCGGTGCCGCTGTCGCCGTCTTCCTTCAGGAGGGAGAGACAGGGCCAGCGTGACGGCGCCACATCTGGCGCCGTCTAGATGTGCACGGCGAGTGATTAGAGCTGTTTCTGACTCGTCACTGTGAGTGCACTCGCTAAAATCTGAGATGGATGGATGGATGGATGGATGGATGGATGGATGGATAGATGGATGGATGGATGGATGGATGGATGGATGGATGGATGGATGGATGGATGGATGGATGGATGGATGGATGGATGGATGGATCCATCCTTCCATCCAACCACTCATCCATCCATCGATGGGTGGAGAGATGGATGGATGGAAGGATGAATAGATGGATGGATGAGTGGATCAAATAAAGTAATGGATGGATATGAGTGGAATGGATAAATGCATTGATCCATAAAACAACTATAAAGAAACAAGTTTAAAGAAAGCTGCGATTTTTTTAACAAACACAGGCCTTTGCACACTTAATTATCTCTCTAACACACATGCACACACCAGTGCACTCCAAAAAATGAGAACAAGTAATATTTAATGAGATTAACTGAGCCCCCCATTTGAAAGGACCCCCAGCACTGGTGTAATCTTTCTCCTCTCTCGCCTCCTCGTTGTTTTCTCTTCAGCAGAAAATGGTTGCCGGCTTCGCTGACAAACACACCCGGCTGCTGGTGAGGCAGGCGAGTGGGCTGACAGGACAGATAATTAGCTGTTTCTGCATCAGCAAGTCGTGTGCTTCCAACCATCCAGGCATCACTAGCAGGCCGTGGTCCTCCCGTGGAGAAGGAGGAGGACCGGTCCCGATGCGGAGGACTCACTAGACTGATTGGTTCAGTTTGTTTAGGGGTGTGGCTATAAAGTTACTCTCAAGTAAACAAAGAAAAACATTTAGGCGGTTCAGCAGTCAAGTATAGAGGCAGACAGACTTACAGATATTCAGCGCAGAACAGGCTCTCCTCATCAGTTTGGGTTCTTGCCTCTCATTACAAGCACTAACAATGTTAGGAATATTGCGGGCCCCTTCCTCGGGGCCCTCGTGGTTTTGGGAGGGGGGGGGGGGGGCCGCGACACACCAGCTGGACCCTAATTCGCCGTGCCTCGCTGAGCTCACTGTTCACAGCTCACGGGATGGGAACAACATCAGGTAAACCCAATCCCATTTCTACCCCCTGGCGTACGCCTTCCCCTTACCCCTTCAAAACAAGGGGGAGGGGTAAGGGGAAGGGGTAAGGGGTAGAAATGGGATTGGGCCTTAATCATTGGCCTTGCATTCTGGTGCCATGCCGCTCTCGCACAGTTTAGAGTGTCACTGCGTCTGTGGAATCCTAGATTATGGTGGTGGCCCTCTATGGGGCGGGGTGTGTGCGAGGAGAGATCTAGAAGACTGGAGGGTGAGATCATGTGGGGACTGTGCATCCTGCGAGTGATTGAGCGAGGAGCCATTAAAGAGATCCACGGCCTCCCTCACTGGGGATACCGCCAGACTCACGTTGAGATGTTCCGACTGCTGCGTTCCTAGCCACGGTGCCTTAGCATGTGTGTTTGTGCTTTGGTGTGTGTGTGTGTGTGTGTGTGTGTGTGCGTGTGCACGTTGTTGCTGGGAGGAGGAGGGGCAGAGGGCGGGGTAGGGGGGGGGGGGCCCATTGCCTCTGCAGCATATAAATAACAGTCAGCAACGGGTGAGGAAACAAGTGTAACACACACCATCTGGTCCTGCACCGAAGTCTGCCTCATTTACAGAGACCCAAGGGGGGGGGGGGGGGGTCAGGGGGGGAGGGGCTTTCAGGGGGGGCTGATTATGATGAAAATGCCATTTCTTCGCTCACTTCGCTAAGAATGCAGATGATCTGCCTTAACGAAATGATGTGTGTGTGTGTGTGTGTGTCTGTGTGTGTGTGCCTTCAATGGAAATGTCCTCAAAAAGAAACTGCTCCTCGCTTGGAGAAGGCGAGAATGAGCTTTACATGACAAAAAAACAATGAAGGTAGAAGTTGTGGTTATTTCCATAGGGTACCGCATGCGTTCTCTTCCGTCTCTTCATTTTCCTCTCCCTTCTCCTGTCTCCTTTCCCTGGCACGCTTTCTGCCGTTTCCTGGCCACAAATCAAATGACTCACAAACAGGTTGTGTGGTTGAAGTGATCTTCCCACATACTATTTTGTATTCACGGCTCCGTTGGTAGGTTTTTGCAAAATATCCTGGACTCAGTGGCACTAAAGCCTGGATTGCAGCACTGGCAACTTCTGCAGACACGAGACGGATGTATTTGTGTTTGCAGAGCAAATGTCCAATATGTGTGCTGTACTCTGTAGACCTCCAGTGTGGAGAAGAGCCCGCCAAGGAGCTTATGCCTATGTCTGCACTGCCGCAATGCCCTCGTTTATTTCAAAGGCTATCTCCCCCAGATAGATTTTCATCTTCTTCCATGAATCCACTGGATCGATTCTTCAGGCAAAGCATGTCCCATTACCAAGAATTACTCATCGAACAAGCGAGGGGAACAGGAGCTTAATCAATGTAACCTCTGTGCCTAACAACCTTGTTATTCCCCTCCGAAGCCAAACAAAATGAGAACACTTTGGTTTGCAGAGGCTCATTACTGAGACCAGCCGGGAGAGACATTACGCATTGTTATCGATCACAGCACGGAGCCGGGGCCTATACCTGGTCAATATTCATATCATACAAAAAGGAAAACAGGGCAATTTCCTAAGACTTTCTGTGCCATGCAGCCCAGAATAGCAGCAGCCCAACTCTCAAGCGAATCACGAAAAGTAACACCATGTTTAGGCGGCGGTTTTGTGTGACAATGCCAGTGATTGCTCAAGAATAGAAGCCCTGGCGTGAATGGGTTGAGACCTGCGGAGCTCCTGCGTGCGGGGCATGCTCAGCAGCCTCCCCACGGCGCCTTCCTGGGGTTTGGGATTTATTTCGGTTGGTTAGATCACGCCTGTCTCTGTATTGATCATCTGGTGTCTGAAGGAAGGACTGGCCCCGACTATCGGGCTGTTTACAGACAAAGCCGGCCTGCTCTGGGCTCGCCGACGCGGTCAATTAAATTGCATGGCGGGAGCCCCATGATGAGCTGCTGCTCTGGGGACGGGGTAATGAGTGGAGCGCGTTGGCGAGACACGTATGAAGGGAAGGGGGCGTGGCCTTCCGTTGAACACCGTGGTTGTCACATCCAGTGGGCGTGTCCGGAACAGGGGGTCTCAAACGGTGTTGGCATTGTGTGCAAAAGAAAAGGGGATAGGCTATTTTGATATGTTCAGTTGCTTGTTCAGCTGATAACAAATAAATCAAAGACTGACCAAAACCACAGCAGAAGTTATGAAGTATCAATGCCGCCGGCCGGTGAGTCCTAATGAGGTGAAAGGAGATGCATACCAAAACTGTGTTTGGTTGATTTAATTGAGCATCGATTCTTCTGACTAGCTTTAGATTAAAATGGAGCTGGTTTATGAGAGCTTACCTAATTGACTAAATACATCCCACAGGAATAAATCAACATTGCAAAGGGGTTTTGGTGCTGTCATAGTGTGGCTGCCAACAGTCAGTCTGACAGCATGTGATTCTAGCGGTGGCAAAACATTTGTTATTAGAACGGTAATGACAATCAATTTGAAATTGTGTTTGAATATTACTCATTCCATGCATGCTGGCCCGACAACTTGTGACAGCTGTAGAAGAAGGTGAGACGTCTTATTCCCAACAGTGTGAAAATCAAATTAGAGCCAATGGGAAGGCAGACAGCTGCTTCCCAGCGGTTGCTTGTATCCAATTAATATGGCTGCAAGGCGTGCTAATGACCTGTGACTTCCTGCTCTTGCTATGCTAATCGAACCGCGACCGCTAGCATGATCCCCAACATCATTATGGAACCAACAATAGCGCCCCTATCACTCTGCCATACTATTCCCACCAGCGCCACTACCGCCCCCCACTATCACTATCACCACCACCACCCCACTCTCTCACCAAGCCCAAACATTTTTTCCACCAACCGAATTACTGGAGCTAAGCTCATGTCTGGCGAACACAATCTCGGCCCGCAGCAGTAAAGCCTAAAAGAAAGTGTCTGTAAGGGTTTCAAATGGACATTGTGCAGACTGTCCACTGCAGAAATACAGTGGCTGGAGAGTATAGTGTTTTCTTCAGTTGAATATCTCTGTAACAAATCAGGAAACAAGGCCTAAGCTGCCCATGGCCGAATGTATCTGTTTGACGTTATTGTAACAACATAACTAATCTGAGTACTCTTACGGATTACTTTGTTACCGCCAACACTGGCCGCAACTGCTATGATGTATGAATAAAAACTAAAGTTGAAACTTGAACTTGAAACTTGAACCACCACCATCACCTCCATCATTGGGAAACCACTACCATCACCACCACCACCTACGCCACACCACCACCACCACCTTCAACTCCATAACACCAATTTGTCTGGAAAAGGGGAAGAGGAGTCTCAGAGGAAGAAGGGGTGGGAGAGGAGGGTTATGGCTGGTGGTGAGGCCTGATGGATAGGGCGAGGTGGCCCAGGAGGACACGAGGGGACCTTCATTGTTAATCGGGTTTATTCAGAGAGAGATTCATAATCCTGGATAAACAGCACCCTGAAAGACTACGTAATGCGTATTCCTGCACACAGGCACGCACGCACACACGACACACACACACACACACACACACACAACAGATACACGCATGCCCGCATATACACACACACACACACACACACACACACACACACACACACACACACACACACACACACACACACACACACACACACACACACACACACACACACACACACACACACACACACACACACACACACACACACACACACACACACACACACACACACACACACACACACACACACACACACACAGACACATACACACACACCCCTTACAGACACATGTTCACGCCTGAACGCACTTGCACCCCACATTCGTTCTCACACCTCCTTATATTACCAGGGAGGGCCGTCGATAAAGTGTAATAATGCCAAGGTCGGTTCATCATATGATCTAATAATGTTTCGGCACCCACCAGAAAATAATGTTCTTCAGTGGCGAAATGCCTGCTTTTCAGTGTCGTCTCACAATGAGTATTAATAGTTGCGCGGCTGGTCTCCAGCAGCTCACTGAAGACGGCGGATGCTACAAGCTGCACAATGAGAAATAACACTGAGGCCTGCTGGATGGGGATATGGGAGCATTCATCTCCAGCACTGTGATATGCTTTACATGCACACAAGATAATAGAGCTATCATTTCAGATATAGAGGTTCCCCGTGCCGGCGGCTGTATGTCTCCATTGTGCATGCTAGGAGGAGTGATGTAACAGTCAACACTATTGTGATTAGGAGGAGGATTTATCAGAGATATGGTCCAGGACATCTCAGGTGGTTTTGCTGAGCTTTTGATTGAAAATCCAGGTTTAATCAGGTGGTTGAAAGTGTAGTAAGTGATAGAAGACTGATACTGCTCATGTAAATAATTTGTTTTACTCAATGCCTTTGCAAAGCAAATGTTGAACTGTATTAACTGATAGATTTCTTTTTTACAAATTTGTTTCATACAAGCACTTTCATCCAGTTTTTATTTTGATAATGCTCATAGTATGAGAAAACATTAGACCAAAGAAAACTGGGTCAACATTTTTTTAACCAACTGTTTTTTTTTTGCATTTATATAGCAAAATATCGTCCTGGTCTTGGGTAATTGTGCTATCGTCTTAATGCTTAAGTACCTATGTATATTATAATGTCCTTGAGTTTTCAGCATATTGTTTGGTGAATACTTATATTTGTATGAATTTAATTATTTCCTCAAAAAGGGTAAAGGTACGTCATATTAATAATGGTTATTGCTTTGAGGGCTTGATTTGATCAAAATGCGTTGACGTTCGATTATCATCTGAATAGTAACATAGTAAATCAGTTTAAAAGTTTTGTGACTTTGGCTGAATCATAAGTTTACTTTGAAAGCTTGAAAACAGGTGTTAATTTTTCATCATGCAACTTCACTATTTCATTCTTCTCGCAAATCGTCAACAAACTTCCCCTTTATAGAGTGATAGAGAAATAACATGAAAGCAAAAAGAGTTTTGCCGCACAGAAAAACTAACACTTCAAATGTTAAGAGGCCACTTGGATTCTGTCACCAATCACAAATGCAATATAACCATGTACTAGAAATGACCATGGACCTGCTGACAGCCAATAAGGATCAGACTGTTGGTTGGTGATTTCCCATTTACTTTGAGGTTACCTGCCAGTATTTATGTAATTAGTTTGTGAGCTGTAAACAGCTGAAACCATTAATTATGCACTAATGTAGACTTCATTTTAACCAGGCTCCCTTCCTTGTTTTGTCTATCTGACAAGGACTGCAAGTGCCATTGGCCATTCGTGCTGTAAACTGCCAAATGATTTCACTTCACCAGTAAATAATTATCATTATGGTGCATCTGGGTGAATGCTCATTAACTTTAGTGATTTCACAAATGAGTTTACTGCATAGTTTTGCATCCTCCTATCTACGAGCCCTATCTAAACACTTGTTAAGCCAAAGCTTTTCAAAATGTTTTTATAAAAAACAAGGCAGTTTGTATGTGTGTTGGATGTGTGGAATGATTGCATTGGCACGACAGGCTGCTGAGGGGAATATCTGAGCCATCGTGTTGATAATTAACAGTAATTAGCTGTTTCATACGCTGATGCCAGGTTTGTTGAGAGTAGCATCGTTGAAGGGCTAATGCAGTGACTTACTCACCACATTGGTCCAGTGATGACTGTCTACTGTCTCTGTGACTCACAGACATGCATTCCTAATCTTCTGCTAAAATAAATTACGTTTTATGATTGGGCCTGATAATGCACCCTCTGTTACTTCACTTAATGGATTGGTTCTCTTGGAGACATGTCTGTGTTCAAATCAAATATTCAATGGGCAGAAACACACACGGTTTATGGAGGGTTTTCATGACAGAAAGGGGAGACATCAACTCATACTTAAAAAAAAAATGCAGTTATTAAGCAGGCAAACATGGCTCTCTACAGCGAAGGAATTGAAAACCCAGCACATTGAAACACATGCAGCGACAGACAATCTTGTTCAGGCTCTTGTTTAAGAGAACTGATATCATTACCATTAACCCCATGTGTGAATCACTCTATCATAAGAGAATGAGCATTATCCAAGAACTGGTTTAACAATCACCCACCTTTGAGGCTTAATGCTTTACAAGGATTCAACACATAATAAACAACACAAAATAATAACAACACAAATTAAATCATTGTCATTCAATCTGAAAGTAAGAGGTGCGTGGTGCTTTCGACTTAAATTAAATGCTTGCTAAAGATTGCCATATTTAAACAGTAACATAACCTTGCTATGCTAGTCATATATGAGAACTATGTCTGGCTGTGAAATGGATAGAAGCAATTCCTTTGAACATTTCATTGAGCATACCAATGGATCCAGACATTGTAAAAGAGGATAAGGTGTTGCTGCAAAACCACTCTCAGTAGTTTGTTGAATTGGTAGGAGAGTTATATAAAATCAATTATTTAATGTAGATGGCATGTTCACGGTCCTGGAATACATCTCTAGGCGGTGCAATACACTAAGTCCCCAACCGCTGCTGGAAAGATTTAATCTAGTGGGACTTTTTTGGGTCTGTTCTCATCTTCCAAAGTGTACGGAAATCTGTGTGTCTGCCATTACAAAGGGCCTTACGACCTGAGCCTCCTTCCCTAAGGGTAGGGAGTAATAATATGGGCCTAAGGAGAGTGCACGGCTGTATGCTCTGCAAACGGAGAGGGAAAATGGTGGATTGGACTTGATGGGTTGGCTTGTACTTTACATAAGTAATGGAGAGGGAAAAGGTCTCATGCAAATAGGATGCAAATGAACAGGAAGCTACTGTGCTGGCCTTTGTTCTCCCGTCCGTTCACCCTGCCTACTTATGGCGAGAAGAAAAAGAGAAAAAGTGCAAGTTTGTTTGAATAAAACGTCTGAGTTACCCGGGGTGTAATGTGTGTGTCAAACCATTTGGAATGGATGTGAAGACGGAGAGAAATCAGATGAACTTGACTCCCTATACACTCACCTTGACAAAAGCAATAACCCTCATTAACCTGCGCGCCCTCCCCCCCCCCCCCCCCACCGCGACCGCGAGGCCCCCTCCTCCAGACGCTTTGATGTTGGGCGGAGCCCGCGGAGACGGGCGTTCAGAGGAGGGCTCCGAGGGGCCGCCCGGAAATTAGCAGTAATTATCTCAGTGTTTCTGCCTTGTATGTAGAGCATTTACCAGGCTTCTAATGGGATGAAAGATAAACAACATCGCCATTAAAGATGTATTTTTCTCGCAGCCTCGTTTCCCTCTGTGATCTCGGGACCTCCAATTTGTTGCACCGTTTGGCCAAACCGCTAGTCGCAGGAAAATGCTGCACATATACGTGCATTTGTGTATACACACACACACACACACACACACACACACACACACACACACACACACACACACACACCACACACAACACACACACACACACACACACACACACACACACACACACACACACACATACATTCAAGCACTCCTGATACGCATTCTGCTTTAGTTCAGTTGAGGCAGCCAGGGTCTTGGACCTCTGCCTCGACCAGAAATATTCCATCCACGAAGCATACATTATTAAAACACTAAATATGAATTATTCATGCCTTTGTATAAGCTTTATCGTTTGTTTGATTAGATGCGCTTGTTTGTGACTGATTGCGTATATGTCTCAGTGTGCATGGTTTTGGTGTGTGTGTGTGTGTGTGTATGTGTGTGTTTGTCTGTGTTTATACTGATGTGTACCATGCAGCTTTGCAGTGTTTATAAGTGCATCATGGAGGCAGCTTCACTCGGGAAATCATGGCGTCTGCTACGATGTTCTCTGACCCTGAATATAGAGACGTAACCTTTAGAAACATTACTATGGATGGAGCCCCACACTCCATTATGAGTGCTGCTGTCTCTTTGGACTGCAGTAAAAGCATCCTTGCAACAGTGATATTGCTCTCAGTGAGCCTTAATGTTATTCACTCTGTTTATTTTATTTATAATGTGGGCCGTCTTAGATGTATTGTCTAATGGATAGACATTTGACCTAATTTGACATCTTGATGTTTTGTCCATAAATAATTGTTTTTTAACTAAAACAATAAATCCATGAATGTAAAAAAAGATAAGATTTGTCCAGGCCGGAATCTTTTTTTCCTTTTCTTTATCTGAAAGTTTTGGATTGCTTGAAAAAAATGAAAAAGGTGCACTTATGCTAAGGGCTATCTATTAATTCCATCAAAACCAGTGTAAATCCAAAAACCACCGCTAGAGGTTTTCCCCCTGACTGCCGAGGCTACCGGCCCCAATCATCAACGCATTATAAAATGATCCATTAGCCAGTGGAGCCAAGAAAGAAATGTGAAGCACACAACTTATCTAAGCAGCGAGGGCTCATCCAATTACAGGGGTTTGCTCTGAACTCGCCAAATTCACAACCTGGCTCTTGCACCAAGAACGGCCGCTCTGATCTTCCCCTTGGTCCCTCATTGGATTGCATCAATCCTTCAGCTCTCCACCGAGACGGCCAGTTTGTGGTGAGCGTTGTGGTGAACACTGGCTTTTGTGCAGCACCCAGGTGGGTGCTTCCCACTGGTAGCAGATGAGGTGGGATTTTTTATGGAGGAACTAGGGAAATCACCTCGTGCCAAATCTGTACTTGTGTGGGTGTTAGCTGATGAAGTGGTGAAGGAAGAATACATATATATATTTGTCCTCATTCACACAGTGGAGTAGTGGGCGTTAGTTGGCGACAACACAATTTGGCAACAGTCATTCACAATAGATTATTACCATGGATAGGAAAGCTTTAACTTCATGATAACATTGTTTAATTAAATCATAATTATATCTGTAATTGTTTGAAAAAAAATTACACAGCATGATTACCTCTAATTAGAAGTAGAGGCTAAATTGTATACATGGTTTACTGGGATAATCAACAAGCTAATTTCTGAGGAGGCAGTGTAAAGAAGTAGGCAATCAAGGAGATGCAGAAACCCTGCTTATTACCCTAGATTCCTTGCTGCAGCATTCGGTCATTAACGTTGTAAATGAGCGAAACAGGAAGTGCAGGGCTGTGGCTTTGAACGATATGGGCCTCATTCCAGTGACCCTGGGATGATTATGATTCTGCTTTAGGAAGAAAAAACTGTCAACGCCGAGGATAAAAAGCAGGAGAGAGGGACTGAGTCAAACTGCTCCTTTTTTAAAGGCAATTAAAAGCGCCAGAGGAAGAGGTAATCTTCACCTGGGAGAGGAGTCTTTTAACAGCTTTTCTTAAGACGGAGGTAGACCAGGCCAGGTCTGGGTTTTTCTACCGCCGTATAGAAAGTCACTCCACCAATTTTGGAGGCGAGATAGGAGAGCTTGGGGGAGGAAGGTGGAGGCACTAGTGTGCCTCATCTTTCCGAGCTCTGGCAGAGTCAAGTGGAAGATTGGAAGGTTTGGCGGTTCTGGAGATGGCGGGGTGGGGGGGGGGGGGGGTGGGTGCTGCGATGTCAGCCTCGGACCCAAACCACAGGGGGGCCACTCATGCTCCAGTGAGGTGAGTGCTTTTTGACGCCTGCGGTACTTGATCCTGTGAGATGGTCTGGAGACCTCCTGCTTTGAGCAGTCGTTTACTTGTTTAACAATTAAGGGAATATTGAACAAGTGTGCTGTTACCAGGTGTCATTAGCACCGGCTTGTGCCGCATGTGGAGATCTTAGATGGGATATTCTGCATGGGCACCTGACTCAGCTGATGGCACAATCTCACTGAAGCTCTTATCTTATTTGGTAGTTAGTAGTAGTAGTGTGTTCATCACATCATATCTAGTATCTATGTTACTCTACAAATTGTAGTTTGTACCTTACTTGCATTTGTAATGTAAAAGGAGTGTTTAAGCACCATTGTCTTTCAATATGTGTCTTGCATGATGCTCAAATGGTTTTGCCTCCACACACCCAAAATTCAGCTAGCCCTACATAACACTGATTACCAGTAAGCGCTTCACTGTTGACAGCTGCACTGGAGCAGTGGGAAATTGGAAGATGTACGCACAAACAGGATTGGAAGAGAAGGGTTCTCCTCCCCAACTCCCCCGCCTTCTCGTTTATACACCCAAACACTCCCTCAAGCGAGACCCCGGATACGGAGCATCCCTGCAGCCCCCCGGCTATTCAATATGTCACAC
Organism: Melanogrammus aeglefinus; assembly: GCA_900291075.1. Classification (NCBI taxonomy): domain Eukaryota; kingdom Metazoa; phylum Chordata; class Actinopteri; order Gadiformes; family Gadidae; genus Melanogrammus; species Melanogrammus aeglefinus. Next base: position 58,875 of record OLKM01001179.1, on the reverse strand, counting down.
TCCACAGAGCAGGACACAGCCGACCCCTGGCTCAGCTCGGTCTTTCTAAAGGGTACTATGTGGAGTTAAATACTAGGGTGCATGTGTGCTGCACATAGCGTAACACCTCCTTGAATGATTGCTTCTATTCACATGTTCAGGTATTTGGGGGGAGTTGTAGACTTTTTTTGGAACAGGACTTAATTTTTTTACAATATCATTATGTTCAATCAAGCTTAGTGGGTGAACCTAATAACAGTGTTGGGTGGGTGAACGTTTTTACACAGTAACCAATCATGTCCTGCACATGATGGACGGTCATGCACATCTCCGGAACAGCAGGCCCAGACAGGCCCAGCAAAGCAAACCATTATAAACTGTTATAATTACTGTTTTTTTATTTGCTGAATTTAAATGGTGACATGAATCTACATGCACATCGCCACGCAACACTTTGTGAGAGAACTCATCCCCAAAACCATCTTGAATGTAGAGTGAATCATTTATTGAACACATACATCTTGTAGACATCTGGAGTGTGGGCCTCTCCTTCATGACCTGTTCCATTCCAGATGGATTCCTGGAGGTTTGATTCACGCTGTGGGCCAGAGAAGGCGCTCAAGGACCCGTAGACCATTTTGAATGGTTCAGTTGGTTCAGAGGTCCACAAATTATTCAGGGTGTGGGTCGAGGCTCATTCGCGCGCCAGTGTCACGGTAAGTTCATAACCCAGTTTTATTTTCTATAGTCTAAAGGTGAATTGCACAACCTCTGAGGCAATTGGCACCGAGTTTGAATGTGATTGTGAGGGAGTGGGTGTTTGTGTAGAGAAGCCCTGAAAGGCTTCGCTGTGAACTGTTATGTCCCTGTGAGCCGACACAGTGTAGAATGAACGGCAGCTGTGTGAGAATTTTAATTCAGGTAGATGGAAAATAGATGACAATGCTAATGTTTCGGGAGTCTGGTCATTAATTGATATTTTTAATGTAATTGCACTCTAACGGGACAAAGAGGGTGTTTAAAAATAAAAAAATACTCAATTATTATTTGGATACTTATTTTGATCTACATAGGCCTAATCAACCTTGTTTATAGCTATCCACCTTCCCAGTGGAATATATCGTATTTCAATCTATTGTCACATAAGATAATTAAGAAAATCAATCAATATCGTTGCAGAGCTGTACATTAGAAAATGGACATTAACATTCAATAACCAAACAGTAAATAATAGAAGAAATAAAAAGGTAATTTATGCGCAAAAGCCAGCGCTCACTATCCTGGGTATACCCATGCTGCGTTGCGCGCGATTAAATTTTGCGCTGCTAGGCAGTCTGGATTCCATGGATCCGATTTTCGCCTGAGACATGTGCCGTGTTCCAATACCCGTACTGTCCGTACTTACTAGCCACAAATTTGAGTACAGTACGTTCCAATTCAGATCCGGCAAAAAGAAGTAGGACCTATACTTCAAGGACCCGGATGCCGTACTCAAAACGGGCTGCGTATTTTTTTTTTCCAGGACGAACGTGGGCAATTTACATAAATGGGCGTGTATTAACCCCCAAATACTCTCGCACATGCGTACTTGAACTGAAATAGTTGTGAGGTGACAGAACGCCATTCACGGATCTAAACAATCGCAGACAAAATAACAAATAATATCATGTATACAACATGTGTGTCTTGTCTGTTCAATAGTCTCAATTGCCCCCCCCCCCCCCACACCCCGAAATAAACAGGAAACGCATATAAACTAACTGTGTATACGAACAACACTAACTACACTTACCTGAACTAGGCTACCGATCGATTGTGTGAGACCAATTCTACTGCATTTTTTGTGAAATTCGTTGAACATTTTGGCTAAAAAAAAACAACTTAATAAGCTCAATAAAAGGCTCCGGGCAATCGTAAGCCACCCCCCAAATACGAGAAAATGAATGCGTGGTTCCCACTTCCCAGACAGGCGTTAGCCAGACCAGAACGCTCACCACAAACTGGCCGTCCCAGTGGAGAGCTGAAGGATTGATGCAATCCAATGATGGACCAGGTGACGATCAGGCAGCCATTCTTGGTGCAAGAGCCAGGTTGTGAATTTGGCGAGTTCAGAGCAAACCCCTGTAATTGGATGAGCCCTCGCTGCTTAGCTAAGTTGTGTGTGCTTCACATTTCTTTCTTGGCTCCACTAGCTACTACCTACTGCATAATTTTATAATGCATTGTTTGAATCCCCTATCAAATCATAGATTCATTGTTATTTTAAAATCTATTTTGAGTTACTCAAAGAAAACCTTTTTGTGTAAGGGTACACAAGAAGGAATGAAAATCGGGCATTTACGACACAGTGCAGCATGGCTGCGGCGGAAACACTTTTTAAATCAAAAAGTTTTCTTCTGTATAATCACTCAGTGGCCAACAGTAGGCCTACACAAGGCATACATCTGCAGTTTCTGGTTTCCAGCCCAGTCTCTGTGCTGCCTCCCCCCCAGAAGTTCTGCCTTATAGCAGGACTTTTGGATGCGAGATTTAGATAAAAATAATTTTTGACAGGACTCCGAAATGCATCCAACATCTGATGTGTATTAAAGCATTGCTTGTTGTTGTTCGGCACTTAAGATTAGACACAAATATACAGTCCCACACTATTCAAACAGAATATCAATCTTCAGAAACTAGATAGCAGTGAAATCCAACACAACATGAAAATTTGACTTTCACGACTCTCAGACTAATAAACTAGTTTATTGTACATTTAATCACAAGACGATCTTGATGCTAACTTTGACATGCAGCCGAAAGGTTCTGCTTTAATGCTTGCGTGTTTCATGAATACCATAACATAACATAACATAACATCTGTACACATGTTTGACACTGAAGAAGATGAGAGCATGAGGCAAGTGCATAAAGCCCTATGAATGTCATGTAGCTGTTTAAAATGCATAATACATGTACAGCTAGACACGAGTGTCAGTTTGGTTTGAAATATGCTGGGGACAGAGACGCATTCGGAAGTGCATTTTCAGAAGTGCTGGGTATAATTGACAACCTGGTCTCACAGGAATCCGTGAAATGACTACGGACGCTTAACTCAAAATCCGTGGGATCATTACGGAAACACGCCGATTTCCGATAATATGCGCACGGACACAGATCCCCGTTTCAACGAGGAACAAAATCAAACCACGAGCCGACGCCGGGATGCAGTGGCTCTCAAGTTCTTGGCAATTAATGCATGCTTATGTTCTGCTTGATCAAGACCGGATGCCCTTGGATAACATGGGTACCATCGTTGTACCACAGAAATCAAACAGTGTTTTGATCTACACTTCATAAACCTATGGATCATCCCAGCTGCACTCTACCGTGTGTCTACCTTATGCTTTACTGCAAAAAGAGACTGAACAATATAAAGAAAACAAAAGGAAAAATAACTACAATGAGTAAAAAGCGATGACACTTTGCCTCAGGAAACAAAATCAGCCTCAAAAGCTTTCTTGACAAAAATTAATGAAAAGAACACTCCCCCCCTTCTCCATCCCCACACACACACATCTCCTTGTCCCTTCACTCACTCTATATATCCAGGGAAATGGCTGCAAAGCTATTTGTGGTATATAGCGTTTGCTTTTTCTCAACAAGGCTTCAAGATGTTATTCTGGACTACTAAAATTACTCAAATGTGTAAAAACTATTTTTGAGAACTAGGTCTGGTTCCCACTCTCTCTCTCTCTCTGGATTCCACATTGTTGCTGTTACATTTTCCTATATTTCTATTTATTTATTTATATATTTAAATGCTATAATCACCAGCAGCAGCACTTATCATCAGACCAATTCAACCATCACTGTGTTGTGTGCTTTGTATTTGCATTGTGTGCGGTGCATTACGTTCAGAGTTATGGGGCCACACCAGGGCACATTATGGGCCAACTGAAATGAGATATAAACAGCAAGAGAGAGAGAGTGCATTTGCAAAGCCTTCCCATAATGACAACTTTATTGGATCCTCTGTGGGCCAATTGACATATTTGTTATTGGTTTGCCGAGCCTTAAAAGCAAATAAGTTTAAAATATGCAAACACAGCATATCAGGAAATATCTCTTCTGCCTCATCAAATATTTATCCACTCAGCTTTGAAATGTTACCAGAATGCAAGTCGGATACAGTTTTACCATTTATATATTTATAGATAGGTATTCATACAGTGGAAGGTAAAATATCACAGCATGCATTTTCATGAGCGTTGCTTTCCAATGTTGCAGGGGCTAAAATACATACAATTCTCTATCATCCTTACTCTTTACCCCTTTTTACAAGGAGCTACTTCAGCTCTGTGCTCGTGTGTGCATTGTATCAATGTGGATTCATTGACATATACATTTTCAATTTACATTTTATTTATGTGATTATGCATACGTTATACTGTGCATCAAGGCTTATTTCCAACACTATAGTCACATATTTCAGCTAGGTGGCTCAGTCATCAGATTTGCATTTGCTGGTTAATAAGATGGATACAAATTTGAAAATAGGTCATGCTGAAAATAAACTCATGTTTCATCACCCGGTCCGAGTGAACAGTTTAAAGCTGGTACATATCACAAGGTTGTGGATTCAACTTTCACTATTAACTCACGCATCAAATCACAGTACACATGGAGGACAAATAGCACACCTAGGTGCTTCCTTATCACTGTAATTGACGACCTTAGTAGTCTCTGTGCATTAATTAAACTCTGCGTGAGACAGAGGTTTCCATGGATAACATCAGCAAGGCCACAGCATGCACTGTGAACACAACAACCTAGCTTTCTCTCGTCAGCTTGAAAGAGGAACAAACAAATTCATTAATTGGCTATTAGCTTGAGACTGTTGCTTGGCTCAAGCAGGGGAAAAGGGCACTAATTAGCAGGAACTGTGTTTAATGTTGTGGGATAGCGTAGTTTTGAATCTGCTATTGGAGCAAACCCAATTTTGCAATTCATAAAATATGTGATGCATCCAAAATTACTTTCATGAACACAGCATCAAAAGCAGATTTGAGCATGGCAAATATTTCAGCCTTGAGTCTAAATCTTGTCGTATTGCTTTTACTAATACTAAGCACTATCCTGGAGGGTGTTACATATGTAAGGCACCAGACTATTATCTCCTTCCCTCCTTTTTTTTGTGATTGACCTATTTCCCTGGCTGTTAATAAGTGAGCAGGGAGACGTTCGATGTAGCCCTGTCGGATCTGCTAACGGTGGATGTACATCACGCTTGTGTCAGCTACTTCATTGTTAATGAAGGCCTCCTTCTGAAGAGAGATAGAGAGTTAGAGAGAGAGCGGGAATAAGAGAGAGAGAGAGAGAGAGAGAGAGAGAGAGAGAGAGAGAGAGAGAGAGAGAGAGAGAGAGAGAGAGAGAGAGAGAGAGAGAGAGAGAGAGAGAGAGAGAGAGAGGAGAGAGAGAGAGAGAGAGAGAGAGAGAGAGAGAGAGAGAGAGCGGGAATAAGAGAGAGAGCGGGAATAAGAGAGAGAGTTAGAGAGAGAGAGAGTTAGAGAGAGAGGGAATAAGAGAGAGAGAGAGAGAGAGAGAGAGAGAGAGAGAGAGAGAGAGAGAGAGAGAGAGAGAGAGAGAGAGAGAGAGAGAGAGAGAGAGAGAGAGAGAGAGAGAGCGAGAGGTGTGCATGCGGTTGTGCGTCTGAGTTTCTGATTGTGTGAATGTGTGCGTGTGCATGTGTGTGTGAATGAAAGTGTAAGTATGTGTGTAATTATGTGTGAGTTAAAATGTGTATAAATGTGTGTCTGTGTGTAGGTGGTTGCATGTGTGTAGGTGTGTGTGCACGTGTTAATGTGTGTAGGTGTGCATGTGATTGTGTGTCCAAAGATTGATTGTTAGTGCTGGGGGTGAATTCAGGTCAAGAAGACCCAAACTTCTTCACTCCTTTCCATACAGTTTGTTATTACATTAATTTATTATGCGCTTTTATGACTCATTTAAAAAATATCAGCAATTGGGCAGACAGGACTGACAAGGTTATGGTTTAGAGCAGCTCAGACTATTCTCAGACTCTGAGAACAGCTCATACTGAATTCTGCTTCCAGCATGACAACTTCTCACAATAATTGAGAAACGTCTCAACAGAGACGGCGCCTTATTCAGATCAATCTTCTGTAAGAAGGGATGACGCCTTTTACATGACAATGCAACTTGCCGTCAGACACCAACATGGACCTGATCGCCAAGAGTGCTTGTGACTCAGCGTCAATCAAGCCCTCATTGATTTTCAAAGTCGGCAGCAGGCCTTTCACGTCTGAGGATTACGGCTCTGTACGTCTGACAGGGGGAAGTCTCGCTACTTCCAAAATAGTTAAGGAGAAGTCTCGAAATACCTCGGGCTTCAACTTGACGAGTTCTTCTCGTGCAGAGAAGCACCGTAGGCAGGCTGAGCTAGTTAAAGAGAAGAGGAGCCAGCCACCTGATTATGCTCCCATTCACAGCAGCCCATTGTGGAGGATAAGATTAGGGCCATCAGGTGCCCCGCTTGCTGCCCACTCGGGGCCATGGCTTCCTCTCTCACCAGCGAGGAGCTAACAGTGGGATAATGAACTCCTGGGGATGGAGAGAGAGCGAAAGAGGGAGAGGGACAGAGAGACATTATAGAGAAGTGACATTTGGCATGCTTTTAAAGGCTCAAATTTCACGTTGTTCAGACTCGAACCCTCAGAAATAATAACAATGGGGCTATAAATATCTACAGTGCTGTGGGAAGCAATTTGTGTTGAACTTGTGCCTTTCAAGTGTCAAGACCTTAAAATTGTCACTTAGGTGACAAAGAGAAGAAGCAATATAAAAAAAGGATGATATTCACCGAATGAAAAGCAGGGCAAAAAGAAACACAGGACACAGGTGAGAGAATTGAAACAATGTGTGAAAATCGGTTTATGAACAATACATGATAGGTGTACAGTTCTCACAGGTGACATATGGTTACGTTGTTAGCTATGAATATGTGCACATAACAATTATAATTTTTTTCTAATTTGTCAAGGTTGATCTGGGAAAGTATCTTGGCTTAAACTACTGATGGCTCTCTGTCACAAAGTGAGATGCCCCTAGATACGGTGACAGATACTCTGACTGAAATAGAGCTTATATTAACTAACTCAAGATAATACAAGTCAAAAAAATGTATTCTTCATAATAATCGTTTATGTTAAAATATAAGTATAGCCTGTAATATGTTACAAGCAAAATAATATATATAGGCATGGCTATATATATTTTATCTTTATACCAATGCATGACTTTATGTTAATATTTAATACATTACGGTATGACATGGTACCACATAGCCAGGCATGATGTAACGTATCATATGGTGTTATACAATATCACAAATCATAGCTGAGTGCTTGCGCAGGCGGATGTGCGAGGTAGCACTATCAGAGAGAGGTGGAGAGCAAGAGTGAGGGGTTGAAGGTCCCGAGACCACCGCCTCTTCCGGGGGGACATTGCAAAGATTTGTGTGTCGCCATGGTGACTAATTTCACCACACATTTAACACACAACACATCACATCTTCAACCGCTGTGAACGACCTGGCAGTGAGCAATCATGGAAAATATCCTGGCCGGTCTTCCTACAAAAATTTAACAAATCACAAAACACGCTAAACAAGGAGTCACGCGGTGGGTTGGTACAGCCGGTGTCGCAATTGCAAGATTGTTTGTGTCCTTCGTTAACATTTTGGTTAAGGCATTAAAAAGTAGTGTTGCGAAGCGCTGGGAAAGGCTTGGAGGAAGGCTGGTGAGGGTTTCTCTTCCTTCATATTCCTGATCTGGGGATTATCTTTAAAAAGTCCATTCATATTTCATCAAGACGGCAATTAAAGTTGAAGTGCCCATTAAATCCATTTTCTTAGCCTGTTTAAAAATATAAGCGTCAAATAACTTGTCCATTAGTTGAGGATGTGATTTTTGGGGGATGTTTAATAAATGAAAAGCAACCTTTGCATTTATCATCTCACCCATAGTTTTGTTTGGCTGTCAAAGCAACCTAGTGCTCAAAGTAAAGACAGACTCACAATTTCGTGTGAGCACAAAGCAGATATCCTGCCAAATTACCTACCTATAACAAAAAGTATCTTCAAGAAAGCATTCCATTGGTTTTCAAACACATTGGTTTTATCAGTGGAAATTTTATTAGTTTGACATAGAAACATGAGTTTACAATCCCTCATTGTTTCTGAGGCCTTGAGGACAGCTTTGACTCCAAAACATATCCATATTTAAAGAGTCAGCATAATATTAATTACAAATTACTGATACATATTTTGTTCAATTTCATACTGCTCTAAGCTACAAGGGGAACAACACCATAAAAAACAATGCATATAATTATTTTGTTTTCCGGGAGTGCTCATTTAATATAATACTTAATAATGATATCGCCACCAGAAGGTGTTCTGCATGACCCTAAGGCAAAATAACATCTCAAATGTGAGAGTACCTGCCAGCAGTTTCCTTGAAATTGTTTGCAATCACTCTTGCCATTTACCCATAAGGCATCATTTCATTCACAGTTAGGGGATAATAAAATTCTCACATGGTGAAGCACAAAAATAATGCCCCTACTTGCCAACACAGCCACTCTACTCCAACAAATTGTATTACCCTGATACCCTTGGAAAGAGGTCACCCATGAACACAATAGGCATGCTAAGCTAAGGTTAAGACACCCGACCTCTCCATGCTGGAATACGATGGAATTATATCAGGGTGAGCTGATGTAACTTCGGAGGGAATTATGAAACTATGCCTGACTTCGTCTGCCCCGATGAAAAATGCATCTGCCAGAGATTCTTTCCAGGCCAGCAAGGTGGCTGCCGGGGACGGCGGTGGGAGCCAGTCGGACCATTGTCTCGTCTTCTCTACGATCAAAGCACAGCAACACTTGCTGGAGGAACAGCAATGCTTCTTTCATCTCGCCAGGTAAACGTCTTTATTGGATTGTAGACTCTGTATTCTGAAAGTGACAACAAAAGTTACTGTGATCCAGCAATGGCAAAACATTGAATATTAATTCGGAACTATGGAGGGGGGAGGGTGACAACATCTCTTTATTGAAGGATAAATCATTAAAATGTGCATAGCATAAAAGATCTCAAGATTACTCTCCAATTACGGACAATGAATTGCCCTGCTGATTTTAATAATAGATCCTTAAAAAGATAACTTTGCGATTTGCCTCTCTTAATCAGAATACCATTGAGTCAGCACTGAGTTAATTTTCTTAATCACTTAGGCGGGGGTCCCAAAGACTAGGTTATCACCATGGTAGAAACCATAGGACACATCCATACTCTGCGATAAGTAAGCATTGCTGCACTCGTTTCATTAGTAGTTAGTAAATATTATGTGAGCGCAAGATAGATTTTTTGCACATTTTATAGCAAAGTCATGTACTTTTATAGAAAACGTTTTGGGCAGATATGGACACAAGCCAATAGGGAGCCCGTTCCCTGATGGACCACTCCACTTAATGGTGCTCTGCCCCGCCATCCAAGTGTACAAGCGGTGTTTGTTCTGTCCGATATTAACACTGTCAAAATGATGGCCATTCAAGATGGCTTACCATCACGCTTCTTTCCTTCCATACCCTTCCAAGCTATGATCTTCCACCTTGCTCTCTCAAGCTCAATTATAGCTGGATCCCTTTCCTCACCTTTTGCTCTCCTTCTCTACCTGTCCTCTGCTGTTAAAATATACATGGACCATTCCCTCTATTTCCCCTCGTCTCCCATTTTAGCCTCCTGGCTTAAGAGAGGCAGTGACACACATCTACTGAAGCCAGGATGGGGGAGGCGTGTGCTGAATGGAGATACAGTCGAGAAAGGGGGCAAGGGTCCCCATATCCTCTGTGAATGTAGATGTGGCCTGTAAGCTAGGCTGCAAGCCTATAGATGGCTGGTATTGTAATAAACTCATACTACATACATTATTCTTCATATAGGCCGGCCTACTGTAGAAGTATATCATGTATCAGTGAAGACTTTCGCAAGAAAAGGATATTGCTACAAAGTGTTGACCGTGAGACATTTCTGATTGTCTGGCTCACAACTATTGCAAGACTGGACTAACTGGATTAATTGCCTCGAATGATTCCAAATGATGATCTAACCAAACCGCTTACAATTACAGATTAAACTCAAATAATTGGTGAACAAAGCTCCTCGGTGCTTCCTAGGTGCCTTGGCGCACCTGACCATCTGACGAGAGGAGCGACTCCTCCCCGGAATGAGAACTGGTGTGCTACGCACTAAGCGAGCAGCTCGAGCACATTACACATGTATCCGCGTGCCGACACAGCGCGCGCGGTCTGCAGCTCATGGGCGCGAAGGATGGAGTCGAATTTACCACTTTAAATTAATAAGGACTCCTCGTCGTCCCCTCGTGTCCTCTTTCCAATAAATCAGTGATGAGATCAGCCTTCGGGAGCGTCTCCACAAGAAGAAGACAGCGAGAAGATCCTCCGCGCAAAAGTGGAAAGAGTGGCTCTTGAATCACAAAACCCCGATCATTGGAAAGCGGATCCGGTCACCAAACAAATGCGAGGTAAAATCATTTTCTAATTTGTCGAGGTGATTTAAGTAGAACCTAGACTACTTTAAGGCTACGATGCAATGTATGACATAAGTAACGTTATAACCTGCCGGATTTTAAAGAGGGGAATCTTGCATTTTAATTTAATGTTATAATTTGTTGTTATTCACCAGAAAAATCAATTGATAGATGAATTAAGACAGCAGTGTTGTGCAGGGTTCAGTCTCGGCGCAGGAGCGTTCATTAAAACCTTCCCTGCTGACACTGGATCGATTTTATTTCAAGTTGGACATTGGTGACTGCGGTCGTGCTTGTAGCCTGCGAATCTATCCGAGACATTTAAAGTTAAAACCACGCTCACATATCGACTTTGGATGACACTTATTTTTTTTCCCGGGAAGGTTACTTTTGCAGTTAAACTTGAAGGTAATGTCTTACTGCAAGATTCACCAGACGACAGACCGACACTAAAGTCAGGAAATGGCCATGGTCGCTGTCGCCTAACTATTTGAATGTCAGTCTGGCGTCTGCGGTGCGGTCTCCTCTCAAGCTCCCGTATTAAGTGTTTCCATGGAGCTGCATGCCAATGGCCACCTTTACACCTCACGGAGCAAGCCAACGCATCCAAATCTGCTGTGATAATTCACATGTCGTTGGAAACATGGGGCGTTTAGGCTTTGACAATCTCTGTGTTAAGATTAAATTATTGTGAAGCAGGTGAAAGCCAGCCACCTGGGCTACGTTTGACAGAAAATTACCTTAGACAACTATAGGCCTATATTTATATATACTCAGAAGGAGTGATTTAGTTATATATAGGGCCTACTGATGGGATGGACTTTTCTCAGGATATGACCACTACAAAATTGACAGGAGGCTATTGGTGAAACGGACTATTTATTCATCTAATTGATTCATGAATCAACTATGTCCTTCTACCGTGCTTCCTGTTGTTTAACAACTAGGCCTACACTAATGTTGTGTTGAATTTGCAAAACCCTCCCTCCCTTCCGGACGTGTGTTGTTATGACATCAATATATTCAATCATTATAAATGTGAAAAACCATAAAGGTACTTTCCTGTTGCCAGAGCGGTTTTTTTATGTGTTTGGGAGCCTATAGGCAGGAGGGGAACACTCAGTGCTGGGGACCAGGGAGCCGGTAGGGGAGGAGAGCATTTTTGCTTTGTTTGTCTGTTGCATGCCTGTTTTTTTTTTACATGAATGTTGTTTGCAGTTGCGATTTCTACATGACTTTCAGTAGGAAGTCCTCCGCTCATGCATCTAAGTGCAATAGGAAGCAGGTGGAAAAAAGGATTTGTAATTAATTAGACAGTGCTGTTATGTTGAAGAAAGGTACTTTCTGCTCATATAATCTCTAGGCAGGGCAATTTATTGAATCTCTGAAAATGTAGCTTTATATTTAATAACAGGAAATAAGATACAACTTTCCAGCCCTGTATATGGCGTATTGAGTATCCATAGCCAATGTCAACAACGACTAGAAAATGGTCTCTTCGCTCTGACCATTAACCAATTAATTGATTATCATGAAGTTATCATTAATCAAACAATAGTCAATCACAGCACTGTTCAGAATGTTCTCTAATCTAATCAATGAATCCCATCTTTTAATTTCTTTTTGTTTTCTTAAGCACCAAAATTAACACGCATACAGCTTTCTCATTTGAGTTAATTATAAACCATGCAAAGACCTCTGAAAGCCTGGTGGCACATTATCCTAGTTTAAAACCCAAGTATCTGTCTTTCTAGATAGACAAGTACATAGTGTACTCAAGTATAATGCATCAATAATTGTGAAAACAATTGGATCATAACATCAGTGTGTGCATACTTAGAATGACCCTTGTTGAAGTTGATGGGATGTTGTATCGCAAAGTCAGGGAAGGAAGGACCTAGCCCGTGTCAATTGAACGTGTTTTATAGCAGTGTCTATCTAGCTGAGTAATTGCTAATAAAAGAAACAGACAGACCGCTTATTTATTTCCTGGGATTTTTCTAATCAGTGCTAATGAAAAATAACAAAAGATGGGAATTAATATTTGATGAGGATTTGTTTGTTGTTCTGCAGGAGGACATTTAGCTGGGGGATCCAGAGTCTTGTGGATGAGAGAGAGAGAGAGAGAGAGAGAGAGAGGAGAGAGAGAGAGAGAGAGAGAGAGAGAGAGAGAGAGAGAGAGAGAGAGAGAGAGAGAGAGAAGAGAGAGAGAGAGAGAGAGAGAGAGAGAAGAGAGAGAGAGAGAGAGAGAGAGAGAGAGAGAGAGAGAGAGAGAGAGAGAGAGAGAGAGAGAGAGAGAGAGAGAGAGAGAGAGAGAGAGAGAGAGAGAGAGAGAGAGAGAGAGGGAATGAGAGGGAATGAGAGGGAGAGTTAGAGAGAGTGGGAATGAGAGAGAGAGTTAGAGAGAGTGGGAATGAGAGAGAGAGAGAAGGAGTGCTTGTGATGGAGTATGGATTGTTCCTGTTGGTGAGTGTCTGAAAAGAGAGATAGATTTTTGAGCTTGTTGGTGTGAGCAGAGTGTGTGTGACTGTGCACGGGGAGGCAGTGCGTGGTGTTCCTTGTGAAGGTGAAAAGAGCCCGCTTCTTCAGCAGTTGTCAGCCAGATCCAAGTCTCGGCACGTAATGTCTTCGATGAATTAATATTTAAGTGGGGGATCTGGCCGATCAAGCCGTTACGTAACCACTGGTTAATGAAGGCCTCGGCGAAGGTGTGCCTTGTTGCCATAGTGACGGGGGACATAACTGAGGAAGCCAGTAAGTCATCGTTGTGTGTCAAGAGCATTCCGGTTCCCAATGTCCTGAAGGGGCACCTTTGATCCAACCTAATGATCATTATGTATTTCATTAATGTGGGCGCATGTCAGAGGAAGGAAGACTTGAAGATCTAGTAGTCCGCGTATCCGTGTCTTCTGTAGGTTGAGTGGGTTGACAAATATACCGACTATATGAACATTGACCGCTCAATATGATCAATGACACACTAAAGCGACTCCTCATTAAATGTGTGTGGGTTTGTCCGAAGCCTGTGTCTGCCGCAACAAAGGATTGATCAGTTCTGGTACGTGCGCACGCACACACTCCTTGCATGCTGTCCATGTGTGTCAGCCTCTGGCTGCCCTACCGGTATTCTTAAAAGTATGGGTACAGGATTTGCGAAACGCCAGCAGATTTTGAAAATACAAAACTCAAATGGTCCTACCCCCTCTCCTTCAACACTGACTCGGACTCCACCCATTCCAAGTACATGGACGCACAATCATGCACGAGCGCAAAAAGCGTGCGTGAGAGCGAGCCATAGCTAGCTAGCTAGCTAGTTCCAGTAGTTAGCTAGTTCCAGTAGCTACCGCAGGATAACAACAAACAGAAGCTTGCTCTGGGTCACAAGCTTTGAGTACATGCACAAAGGGGTCATGCGCGGGGATCGGGAGTGCAGTACGACCGTTTGATTGACGTACTTACTGTCCAATGCCACTCTGTGGTTTTTGAGCCCTGCCCGTTCCACAGTTGATTGAATGGCCAAAAAAGAGAATTCCATACCCAACCTTTAAGGATTTCAACCATTTCATCCTTGTTCCTTCTCACCAACTTCATCCGTTTCCCACCACAGATTCCCAGTATCCTCCAGCAGTTAGACCTCGTTATGGTTATTTCACGTCAACAGTGGAAGCGTGAAGAGTCAAGCTTATTCCTAGACCCCGGGGATTTGGTGCCAGGCTAACAGGAGTGTTTTTTGGGGTACTACCTCCCCTGCTTCCAGTTATTGCTAATGACAAGCGAGAGCCGCGAATGGAGGTCTGTGAAGTCGGCTGCCTAGAGCCTTTTCTTGCATTCGATTTGGGGAATGGGAGGGGTGCGGAGGTCGTACATAATAGATAAGTCACTATAACTTACAGTACAGGGGCGTAACTAGGCTAATGCTGGGATTTGCATATTTGTGCACGTGTTCATAATTCATGAGTGTGCTCAATGCCGCTATGCATGGTGTGTGAAAGGAAGCGAACAAAGAACAACCACCTAGGGCTTTATAATGCTCTCTAGACCTGTGTGTTGTCTCTCTCCTCTTTCTTTCAGTGTTTCCGTATATCTGTGCATCGCACTCTCTCACTCTTGGAGCTCCATCAAGGACATACACCAGCAGTGTATATGAAAGTAAAGAGCTGCCTTGAATCTTCCCCTCTCAGCCGTATATCTGTTGGGGCCCTTTTTAAAGGGAGACCGATTGCAAAGAGATTATTTTGATAAGTCCCATAAGGAAACAAATAAAAAAAGTGAAAGTCTTTTGTTAAATTGTTCCTGTTATACTGGCAATATATTTGAAGCGGGTAGAAAAATAACCCCAGTGAGAGCTATGGCACCCGGGAAAGCGCAAATATGTCTCCGAACCGCCACCGCGGCCGCGCTGAGCAGTGGATTTGTCATTACACTTGATGGGTGACAAGTTATTTATTCATCGGCGTGGCTTTGTTTCCTAGTACGGATGAGGAGCAAGGCTTCAGCCTGAGACCTCATGATTGGCTTCAGTGTCTTGATGCATGTTCCCGTCAATTCACCTCTGTGCCGTGTCACATTTGTCATGCTAATGGCGGTAGGGTCTTATGAGGGATCATTGCCCCGGCCTGTGAAATGGGAATTGTTCGGCGCTCAAGACGATACAGCCAAGTCTCTTTTAGCAGTTTGAGTGTGTGTTTTTGTGTGTGTGTGTGCATGCAAGGGAGGGTGTGTGTGTACAAATATCACAGACGCACACGCATACAGACACACAGACACACACAAACACTAAACGTGAACCAGGAGCAGATATATCGATATTCTGATGGTCCATTATAAATATGTCCCTTGTCGATCTTATGACCCTCAGGCTGACTGATTGAGAGAGTTTCTATGAAAAGTTTCCTATCAAGGGGCCTGTGCATGAATGAGTCTGTGATATCTGTGATAAGCACAGATATAATGAGGGGTAATGCCTACGGCTGGCTTGGCCTCCAAGGTGATCAGAAGAGAGCTTTAGTTTTGTTTGCCATGCAGATGAGTCGCTCACAGTCGAGTCGAATATAATTGCTCTTATCTCTCTGAAAAGTATGTTATTTCATTTAATCTTTAGTCCATGTTTACGCTCAGATGTAGGTCATATATGTGGGAGAACAAAATGTCAACTAGTCGGTTCTCAGAAGGCACCCGCAAGCAGCGCTTGACATTTGTTCTAGAGGCGGCAATGTTAGGCTTGTCCAAATAGGAAATTTGATCTTAAAAGGCATTGAATTTTTTATTTTTTTTTACAGTGGAAAGGTCAGACCTCTTGCAGGAGAAATACCTGAAAAACCTTCTTGTGTTTGTTTTCTGAGAAAAACGGGCCGCTAAGGATATCAATGCCATCTCAGCTATTTTGTTAAGCTTTTTAAGTGTAGGAAGTTCTTAAAGAGAGCCGATCACCTCAATGGGGAAAGGAGAGACTTGAGTCTTCTTTTATTCATAACTCACTGTGAGCATCGATTTTTATTTTTTACTCACACAATATCGCTCACAAAGTTAGAAAGCTGATTCTACCACAAATTGCTTGTCGCATCACAACACATTGTGCTAAACAGTATCTTGTTAAATGCTGCTCGATTCTTCTTGTTTTCTGTTCATTTGCATGGTGTTGTCTTCCTCCCTCGACACGGGGTGCTCTCCATGGTGCTGAGCAAGAGACGCCCAAGCATAACACGTTTTACTCCACCTCATTGTTTTGTTGGTCTAATCTGATATACAGTATGTTGCCTCTGTTGTAGGCTTATTCTAGCCTGGGTAGCCCCGCCCATTCTGCCGGCGATTTGAGTTTTCCCTGCACAAGAGTCTGGAGAAGAGCAATACATTTCTTTCTGCCTCCGATATGTTTTTGCGGGAGTCAATCACCAAACTGGCCTTTTACACTGGCGCGCAATTGGCTGGTTTTAACACAATGACGACCGGGAAGCGACGGCAAGCAGCCAATCGCGTACAGAGTCAGTTGAACTAGGTCCGTTGATCACGGCTCTTGTGCTGAAGAAAATGACAGCAGCATCCCCAGACCAACGTGCAATCTACGATCAAGCTTGATCTGGCAATAGCTAGACTAGGCTTATTCCAGAAAAAGTAAGCCAAGCCACACAGGGCTGCGCAGATATAGAGGTCTCAGGAACCGATAGGACCACCAGGATGGATTCTGATGATCCATGTGATTCTGACGTGCTTTTGGAAAAATATGAAATAAAAATAACAGCAAATAATTTTTACGTCTAAGTGAAGCGCCTGTTTCAGCTTGAATATGAACACTAAGCAATTGGTTTAGGGTTTGTTATCACCGTGGTGGATCTTGGTACATTCAAAACTGGTTGACGCAGACAAAAGAATTAGAATTGCTTCGTAAATTTAATTTGTAGAATATTTCAAGAGTGAGTCATTTAAAATAATTTGTTTGCGACTAAACCTTGGGGCCATTTTTGATGGGATTGAACTAAACAGCAGAGAGGCAAGATATAAGAACGCGTTCAAATGGCACCCAATGACAGTCGATTCTTGTCAAACTGTCGATGATACCAATGTTTCTGTATTAGCAGCAATATCTACACCATGTCTAAAAGTCTGTGATATCACAGTAGATATGCCTGCTGTCATAGCCTCCGTTAAGGAGGTTGTGGGGGAGGACGAAGACAACTCATCGCCCAGGAAATTAAAATCCTTGCCTCTTTAGTCTGAGTTGACTGTGGAGAAATTGCCCATTTAATGTACGCTGACTCGCTAATACGGACCATTTAAACAATGGCAGCATGCTAATTCCTCTTAAGCAGATTGTGCCCTTTTCCTCGATGTAGCGCTACCGATGATTGCTTGTTCGGGTCCAAATGTGTATCAGGGATTTATTAAAAAAGGCATGGTGGAAAACACATTGTCAGCTTTGGAATGGATATTTGATGACTCTGTGGTCAAGGGGGATTGGTCTTCATTATCTGGTGGGGAACTGGTCAGATAACGCTGCTTCACTTACTTTCTAAACCCCCCTGTGCCTTAATGCAGCGTCTATTGTGTATGGCCGAGGTGAAGACGAGAGAGACACAGAGAGAGAAAGAGAGAGGGAGAGAGAGAGAGACATTGTGACTGCACACGGGATTACAAAGGTTAATCATTAATTTAAAGCTAATCTTTGTTAAATACCACTAGGTGGCTGCCCTGGATGAATATAATCAGGCAAAGCCCCAGCCAATCCCCTCAACCTAAACGATGGGAGAAGTGGTTAATGTGTGCTGCTGTTACGGCACGGCTAGATGGAACCAGGTGGAGAGTGGCATCACACTTCTAATTTAGTTTTGATTTAGCTTGATAAAATGATGTATACTCCTTCATTATCTGTGTGTGGAGTGAGAGTGCCTGTGTGCATGCATGTGGCTCCCTGTGTAATGCATTCATTCAGAATGGATAACCATTGTTAATGGCTTCTATTCCAGCAAATGGTCCTCTGATGTACATTCCCCCGCATTGTTGTTGCTATGGAGTTGAGATCATTTTGGAGTTACAGAATTACGCAATCAAGGATGAAATCACTCATTAACAGTTCGGGAAATCGAATAATTAATTCTCTTTTTTCTTTTGTTCACGGTTATTATGCAGGCAACTATGTGCAGAGAATTCAAGTCATTATCTGGTCTGGTCTTTTCTGGTAAACCTTTATGCCTGAGAAGCTAATTAAAGCTTGCGCAATCTTCCAGCGCATTCACTTTTGTTCAAAACATTGTACTTCTTTAAATAAGGAAGAAATTAAGGCATCATTTTAATCCTTAAAAAATGAAAAGGTTATTTATTCAGTTTCATATTTACTCAGGTCAAGTAGCATGTTTTCATATCTAGTGGTGCGTTTGGTTGGCCTCTTGTCAATTCCTCGGATTGTTCAACAATACTAGTATTAATGAAAGGTTATGCAAATAGCATCTTGTCAGATGAACAAATGAGAAAGGCGACAACATTAGCCTCCAGAGTGCCATCTATTAGGCAGATGTAGCAGCCCCTGGTCCCTGGGGGACAGTAGAGAATATCAGGAACCAACTCCAACGTTATGGGAAGTCATTCCATTTACAAGGCAGGGTCTTTTAACTTCAATGAAGATCAGCCTGCCACCAAAATAAACAATTACCTGAACTCATTTCCAAACAGACCCGTCTCGAAAAAACTGACATTTTTCGAACAACAAAAGGCGTTTTCAAGGTGTTTTTCGTCTGATACGGCTTAAAAAATAAATAAAAGCGAGGCAGTGTCTTCGAAACGCAGTGGCCTACCACCGACCCGAAGACACGCCGCACCAAAGCGGGCGCCTTTGTTTTTCCCTCCGTGTTTTATCCTCCCCATTAGGCCTCTCGTGTTGGGTCCACAAACTTGGCTAATTAAGAATTCATCTTAGGTCGGTGTTGTCGTTAAGTGGCCCTCACAGCACAGCGTCCGGGTGATAAAAGGAGTTATTGAGCTGCATGAGGCGACCTCCTCTCGTCTCTTATCTCCCATAAACACTTCAGTTGGTTGTAGTGGCCCACAGAGATGGGGCAGTGGGGGGGGGGGCGATATGCCAAGGGGGGATAGAGGAGAGAGACTGATGACTTATTCATGACATCAGTAGAACAACAGGGCCTTGGTCGGATGTGGCGTCGTGAGAAGCCCCTTGCCACGGGTAACTTTGTTAGATAGGATAGAAACGCCTGTTTGAAAATTGATTAGACTTCATGGCGTTTGCTACCCCAGCCGACATGTACAACAGGGTATAGGCTAATTGGTGGATAATGAAATGTAGATTCTGTGTGACGTGGGTTGCTCGGGAATGTTAAAACGACATCATACTTTGCTGAGTCATGTCAGTGGGTTTGTTTATCCTCAGAGGACGGCGAAAAGACAGAAGAGTCGGCTCTAATTTTCGCTTGTGGAATGGTAATCGTGATTACATCGTCTGTGATTACCGGAGACAAAGTCATGAAGATCATATGATTTATGTGAGGCCATCATTCAGGCTATTTTCTTCGACAATGGGCCTTGCATTAACAACTCCCCTTACCTGTATTTGAAGTAGAGCTTCCTCTCTTCAAGCCTCCTCATAATCTAAAACCACGCCTCACTGCTTCCAAACGATAGTTTTACTAGCGCCAAGTTGCATTAATGGATTTGTGCCTTGTCCTACATCAGGTCTAAAACTAAAGTTATTCCGCAATAAAGCAAAGTATACTAGGTTGCTCACATTCAACACAAGTTTTATTCCAAACTTGTAATCAACCTGAGCATTCCTATCTTGGTTGTTGCACCGCATTGGCTGTTCTGATCCACTGGTCGATGCATCAGTCAGTGCTTCAATACCAAATGTGTTTATTTAGTATCAGTCCACTACAACTACGGTGTCTGGGCCTGGATGGATCATCGATACCACAAACTAATTCCAGACAGGTAGGACTATTTGTAGAAGTTAACCTCAATATAACAAACACATAGGTAGGTGCATGATGTTCGAGAGGGGCAACAGGGTTTTGGCGGCTACACATTTAAATGGCCAATTAGCAGTGGGCCATTCATCTAAAGCAGTGATTAAAAATTCACAATAACAACTGCATTACTGATCAGCACTAAAATAAAAGTATTGGTTTTCGTCAGGCTAATGCTTTAAGTAGTTAAAACCCCCCATTTTTCTCATTCACTTTAGGAGGTTAGTCAACATTACACAAAAATGCCATTTAGGGCAATTGTTGGGAGGCTTCTCAGGGGCAGTCTCAACGATCGCGCTGCCCTGCCCGCTGTAAGGCAGAGCATTCGCTGGTGAAAGACTCTGTGAAGGACTTTATACACAGCGGGAGTGGGGGGTAGAGGGGAGTGTACCGGTCGACAACCCCACTCTCTCCATCGTCTCCCTAGCGGAATGAACATCTTCAGCACCACCATCATCTAGTACCTGGAGAGACCCCGTGCCCCTGGCCCCCCATGCCCCCTGGGCCGGCCCCACGTTAGCAGGGGCTGCGAAGCGTAGCGCTGGCTAACGGGAGAGTGGCTGAAGTGGTGTAATGATGGACTCTGGGCTGTCGCACGGGGGCCAGGTGGACCCCGCCTGGCGCTCGCATCATTTTCTCCCCATCTCTGGCCGAATCAACAGCTCGGATGGGCGCCCTGGTTCCCAGGCATCAGCGGAATGGAGCTGGAGATTGTTATTATAGATAAGCACTTCCCTCCGCCTCCTCCATCCAAGGTTGGCTCCCGGGAGGAGGGCTGAATTACAAGGAGGCCGTCTGGAAGCCCTGATCTCAGGTGGCCCACTTTTTCTTTTTTTTGGAGCCCCGAAGCGCTGAGGCACCTGAAAACAACACGGTGGGGCTTAATGATGGGTTCTGTGTCTCCAGCTGCCTGGATCGGGGATCGGTTTCAAAATATGGCTTGATTTATCTTGATTTATTGCGGGGGCTTTTCCTCAGCATAGTGCATTTTCTATTACATGCACACTTTTGTTTAAAGTAAAGTACATGATATTATAGCCCAAGGGGTCTAATCTGGTGTTCTATATATATTTATATTTACAATCAACAAATAATGAACGGTGAAACAAATCTTGAATAACTATGACAGCATCACGATAATATCTCCATTCAGAATACAAAACTGTTTTGTTTCCCACACAACACTGCATGTCTACATAGATTATTTCATGGCTGATTCCCCTTTAAACAACTGTACCAGAGTAATCTCCCCGGCCTACAAAAGCCCATTCTCTCTCTGATTAGGTTTCAGATCGATAGCCGGCTTGTCAGGGAACAGCTCAAATTACTCATGCTGATGAGCTAACACAACCAGCCGCCACAGTGTTTACATGGTGAGCGGGCGCCTGGGTTCAAGGACAGAGGGTGTGGGGGGGATAGCGGCAGGGGTGAGCGCCAGAATCCAGTGAGAGACGGAGAGAGCTTGGGGGGGGGGTCGATATGATCCCAGCCCCCCAATGTCTTTACTGGCCACTCAAGTTCTGCTTTGATTGTCCGCCACTCCCTGAAGAATCAACACAAACTTCATCTCTCTTGAAATAACAATTCATACATAGATATAAAGAAGAGGTAGAGATAGGGGGAGATCCAGTGAACCAAACATGTCCTGTTTCTATCTGGAGCTCTCTACCTATATGTATGCATATGGATACACGCTGTGCCCTGAAGGTAGGCTGACAACACTGCTGATCCTATCCATCTGGGTTACACCTTTCCTTCGTTTCCCGCCAGAGAGCATCTCGGATACAGCCTTGCTTCCGTTATACATTTTCCTTCATTACATCTGTGCAGCTGCTGCCAGCACTACTAAGCCTCTGCATTCTCTCTCTCTCTCTCTCTCTCTCTCTCTCTCTCTCTCTCTCTCTCTCTCTCTCTCTCTCTCTCTCTCTCTCTCTCTCTCTCTCTCTCTCTCTCTCTCTCTCTCTCTCTCTCTCTCTCTCTCTCTCTCCTCTCTCTCTCTCTCTCTCTCTCTCTCTCTCTCTCTCTTCCCCCCCCCCAAGTATATCTATACATACGGTTCTCCAAGCAAGATGTACCTTGCTGTACTGTCTTCCACACCTGCCACTCGGCTCTTATGGAGGCTCCCCTCCTCATTACCCTAAACAGGTCAACACAGAAGCTGGCTAGTCGGACCTTGTTAGTTCCTCTGTACTTAGTTGGAGCTCTAGTTAGTGCTTTACACTCTGCAGGCACTTTCAGACCATAACTACTCTTCTTTTGGGTGAGTAGTTTATTTTTTTTAAAAACTATTCCTGAGGTCCAAGTCTGGAGTTGGGAATCACGATAATTTGGCAAATCGGCACAACGCATTGCAGATTGTTCACATTGTGAGCTTTTTAGCTCTGCAGATCTGAGCACATTTTGACTTGGGGAGAAAAGCCTAGCAGAGCTGTGCCCAGAGCTTCCAAGTCGTATATAACTGGCAGAAAGCAGCTGGAGGGATTCTCGAGTTATTGTGCAAAATAGAATTGAGCTTTTCTTCATAAGAATATAGAAGAGTATTGGAATTGTTATGTACTGAAGTCAAAGCACAGTCTAGCTGTTATTGGTTTTGTGGTCCCTTATGGTTGACCATTCTTCTTCTACTTGCCTTTTTACAAAGTTTGCAAATAATTACAGCTACATATAGCCCATTTAGATTTGCACTACATAGTTCAATGTTTATTTGAAATGTTAGTGCGTTGCCCTGTAGTGTGTATCTACATGATCCATGGCCATGAAAACGCACTCATCTTTGTTGGCACCCCAATGGCTTGTATTTGGTTTTCCTCATTAAAATATTCATCAGATTTGCCTCATCAAAGTTTAAGATGATCCTTGCAGTTCATTACACAATGTGCTTCTTTTGATTTAATGAAGTAATTAATATATAATTCATGTGAGTTTTTCAGGTTTCACGATGCCTACAAGACCCCCCCCCACACACACACACACACAAAAGACGTAAAAAAAAAAGAACAAAGGCATTTGTTTTGATTAAGGCTGAATTAACATGTGTACTTTTTAATGAGACGCATGCTAATTGCTTTAAGAAAAAGTGCATACAAAGTTTTATATATGGAGACAGAGAATAGAGAATCAAAGCAGCAGTTAGGTCTTGTGTGTGTGTGTGCGTGTGCGTGTGCGCGTGCGCGTATCTTTCTGTGATGTGAAAGAACAAAGCTTGAGTTGGAGAATGTTGAGTTGGAGAATTGTCTGTGTCTGCTGACGGAAACTTTAGTGTGTGTGTGTGTGTGGCATCATGCCTGCCTCAGGCTAAAGAGGAGGTGCTGAATCAGAATTGGCAGGCAGGATGGAGATCATGGACCCTCCAGATGGAATCCTTCCTCCCTCGGTCGCTGCACTGGGCCCCCAGCAGTGCTGACCACTGGGCCTTCACAGCCTGTGAGTCAGCGCAGCTCGCCAAGTGGTGTCCTGAGCCTCCACCCCATCCAACGGGTGGTGTGGTGGTGATGGTGGTTTCATCCGCCCCAAATGCCTTTTGTGAACTGTAGGAACAATGTCAGTTGACGCTAAGAGGTTCACCTCGGAGCGTCGACCAATGACGCACACACGAGCGGCGCACACACGAGCGGCGCACACACAGGTGCTGCACATCACAGTGCCGCTGCCACAGATGGCAGTGGGCCGGGGGATTTGTAATTGGGAAAGGCTTGTCTTTGCAATAAAGTGTTACGAGACAAGTCCTGGATTCACAATCATTTTACCCTTGGTTGGATATTGAGGTGAAAAATCTACAATCAGTGTCTGGACCACGAGACAGACGTGTCTGTCTGAGTGTTCCGGTAAATGGTCGATTACCGTCCTCGCCTCTTGCCCTTTACCCAGCTCCTCCTCCTCCTAGCTGTGGTAATGAATGCTTTAGTCAACATGTGGGCGTGGATTAAGGTGTCAAGAAGTAGCCTAAGCATCCACTCTCTCGGTTATTTCTTAATCCGTCCTTCCATGCTTCCAGCTACGTCCCCCGGCCTGAGTGGCAGGTACTGTTTTGTTTCATGGCCACATATGCAAGGCTGCACACTGAGGGCTGTTTACATTTACGGCTCTGATTGGTCAACCATTTTTCATGGACATCAAATATCTGGTTCCTATCATGTCAGACACTGTTTCCTTCTGCACAATGCAATTTACTATTAACTGTCAAAAAATGGTTAATGATTAGTTGCCACTGTGGAATAGATGGACTTATATATCGCTATTTCTACCTTGATGGAATGTGTGGTGAGCCATCTAATGATTACAAATACCACTGTGTCAAGAAACCAAAACAACAACGATAGCAAACCATTACACTGCACTATGGCGTTCAGCTCAAAAAATGGCACCATTAACCTAATTGGACAATGTTAAACATCCCATCGCAGTAAAGTGTTGCACTTGTTAAACATCCAGTTCTGTTGCTGCCACTAGGGGGACCCATCGGCGAGAATGAGTCATTTGTGAGGCCATTGTGTCACCAAATCTTTGCCACTGTAGAACTCCATACAGCCTTTTAAAAATTACTGTTATGGGGTGATGAACTTTATCACAAAGGACTTCACCCAAGATGCACTATATTTTATATATGGTGTTGTGTAGATTACTACTCTCTAAATTATAGATGTATAAATGACTGTGCTTGTCCTCTTATCTCTGTAGTTGAGCTGATTATATAAAAAGGAACATAATTCACAATTTTTCTCACAAAGAGGAGCGCAATCGTCAACCGTTTGGACCTTTGGTTATCTGCTGATAAAGAAATGTTTTGCATATCACTGATCCTTTCTTCGAAGGCTGGGGAAATTGTCTGAATTATGTTTTGTGTCTCCGTCTGTTTTCTGAAAGCTTTGCAGTCTTCTAATATAACATTTTTCCTTGCCTGGGCCCTTCGTTATGTAGTCGTAATAACTGAAGAGTGGCTTTTGAGTAGGAAGGAACAAGAGAATTGATCCCTGCTGGATCAAAATGGCTGAGGCGTGTACCTTGTCATAAGACAAGACGGCGTGTTGGCCAAAAGAGTTCCCCTTAATGGCAGCTAAAACAGATCCCTTATTCCAAACCCATCCAGCGACACTCGAGTGAGACATCTCACGACATCGGAGTCGTAGAGCGTGCAGATTTGAAATAATTACTGCACTGCTTTAAGAGCTCTGTTACAAGTCACTGCAGCAGCAGCAGCAGCAGCGATGAAGAGATCGGAACCAGCGATGAAGCAAGAGCAGGAGAGAGGGGGCAAGGGAGGGTGATAGTAGGGAGGAGATAAAGCCAAAGGGATATAGAAGTTTGCTGAACAAATAGTGTGTGTGTGTGTGTGTGTGTGTGTGTGTGTGTGTGTGTGTGTGTGTGTGTGTGCGCGTGTGCGTGTGCGTGTGCGCGTGCGCGTGCGCGCGTGCGTGTGACTGTTTACCCTCAGCCCATCCATTAGTATGTCTCCAAGGTAGGGTTTCAACATTGTCACAATATAAAGCCTCTAGAGGGCCAGCCACACTTCCTACTGCACCGACAAGAAGAGCTGATTAAGATGCACATCCACCGTTTCCTTGTTTAAAGCAAGCTAAATTACACTAATAATGGTATTATATCATCACCTTTCCAATGTGCTCCCATTCTGTAAACAAAGCTGTCCTTGCTGTTACTTGCTGTCGGCTGTGGTTACGCTAGCGCGTGGCGGTGAGGTGCTGTTGAATTTAAATGAGCGTTTAGTCTATCTTTAGCTGCTGGGTATTAGGGGTGTAGCTGGGTGGATTCCTATTGAGGGAAGCTGGCCCCCCCTGCAGAGCCTCCCAACCTGTGGCGCCCACCTGCTCTGTCTGCTGGAACACAATGAGCACAAACACCACAGTGCAGAGGGGATGGCTGCACGCTAGCAGGCCTGATGGCCTTGCCCTGTAGCCTTTAACCAATATAACATTTCTAAGCCCTTTCTTTTTTTAGTATGTATGAATATTTGATAGGCTTTTTGTGCCTTTTATGGCCCCGACAGTGAAGCAGGGCCACAAGGTGGGCTGAAACAAGAGAGGGAACGACCATAGCACAGGACCGCAGGTCTAACCCCCGGTGCGCAACGCCAAGATTCCCAGTGAGATGCTTGATGTGTGTCTGTGTGAGTGGGTGTGCATGCTGGATAGATGCGCTGAGATTTTAGCAGAGCGTTGTGATCTGTTGGTGCCAAGGAACAAGGGCTGCTTCCAGGTGGCCGTGTGGCCTCGGAGTGGTGCAGCAGGGAGAATTGGATGGGACAGAAAGCTCGTCTGGCTGCCTGGCTGCTAGCATTGGACTTGGCAGCTCTCTGCCGGGGAAACGCTGACAGGCAAGCACTCCTGTCACACCGCATAACCGCCTTCCTCCTCAGCCCCCCTGGGGCCTGAGTGGGCCGGGCCATTCATCCTCTCCCTGCCTTCAGGTTCCCAGACGGCGACTCTTGCTGCGTGACCCAGCTATCTTTGTGGAGCCGGAGCGTTGTGTCATCCGGCCGACGCTGCCCTCAGTGGTCGTTTGTTGTTGTGTGTGGTGGCTGTTGTTGTCCTGAGAACGACATTGTGTATGAATCCCCCTCCTGATGAGAATCTGCCTCAGCCCATCTACAGTACCCTGGGTGATGTGCGCTACAGACGGTTGACGTATTACTAATGAGGGAGGCTGAAAGGGGTCGTCTGGCCAATACCTATTCCAGTTCTTATTTAATATACCTGAATTGAACCGACTTAAATGGGATACCTCAACCTAACCATCCTCAACCATTAACAATTTTGGAGATCATTCTTAACTTAAAACATTTTTGTCTGTAGAAAATTATTTCTTAATGATCTTGAGAAGAGCAGCCGCATAAAATGTGTTTCTACTTTGACGAGGCGTATGAGAAAATTTAGTTTTCCCCCTCAATTGCATATCGGTTTGCATCGTTAAATTTGATGAGGGGTAATATTAATATTTCCTACGTGAATAATGCAGGTGTGTGTGTACCCTGGTGCAGAATTATTAACATGATTATCCTCACAAACCTTTCTTTATACTACTCTAAAAAAAAAAAGAAGTTATTATGCCCCTCATAATTGTAATTCTTGATATATTGGACATTGTTAGACTGAAAATTCAAAAGAACAATGTACAAGCCTGCATTTGCATCCATGCCCATGTGTATATTTTGGGTTTGCAAGATGCTTGGGAATTGTGTGTTGTGTCTTTATCTCTCGCTCTTTCCTCAAGCAGGGAACTTCACAGTGAGATTAGATTTGCCCAGTGTGACCTTTCAGCTGTTGAAGCTGGATGTTTGCATAGTCCTCTCCTAGTTGTTTTGACTCCAAAAGTGTACACCTGCAGCTGTCTCTGCTTGTTTTCCCTCATGAAAGCATCTTGAGTATTTGTTTTCCTAAACATATTCCATAACATTTAAAGTGCTGTTTTTCATTTGGCGTTGTGCATTTTTGTGCGCATACACGTTTTAGTTTCGAAAATGTTGTATAAATGGAACACTTTTATATTGGGGTCAGTACAATGAACTGAAGAATATCAGCAGGTTCTCTCAACTGACAAAATATTCGGCATCTTTCTAAGCCCTTCTAATACCTTAAACCCTTAATGTTGTAGCTGCTGAGTTGCATTGCCTCTATATTGATTTCTCTTCTTTACGTGAACGAAATCAAAGTCACCTAGAAGTCGGAACTCCTCTGATTTCCTGCTATAAATTTGTCCTTTCGCCTCTCCTTGCACCCTGGCTTTGAGCTGTCCCAGATCAGATGTTAAGTGTATTGATCTTAGGCAAAGGCTTATGACCCACACCGGGAAACAGACCACCCCGCCCTCCTGATCCGGCCTTGAGCCACGCTTGAACATTCCAGCAGCAAAATTGTAATGAGCTGTCTGGCTTAATAACCTGTTCCAGCCCGAGAAATCACAATGTAAGGTGGGTTCAAAAGTTCAATGAGTGGTAGGAGAAACAATGTAAGGAGAAGCAAATGGGGCATAATAAAGGAAACATTGAAGATGATTATTGTGTCAAGTTATTCCATAAAGTAGATACAAAAATGTTCTTCCTTTTGTCTTTGTTGCAGATGTACTCTGGCCTGGCCGCAGTCTCGTCTCTTCACAAGCGAGTTCAACAACAGCAGAAGAAGAAGATCGCACCGTTTCCCGCTCTGCTCCGGCCCACGTTGACATCAGAAAGGCCGACGTGATGGTCTTCAGCTAAACCGGAACCCTCTCCTTTTTCATGACCCGCCTCCTGTTGCATTGCCTCGTCTCCTCCTGAAACGCTCCCTCGCCATGGCCTGCTTCCTGGCGTCCGTCTTTTTCCTGGTCCTCCAGTCGTACGCTGCCCCACCGGAGCTGCTCCAGGCAGCGGTCACCCTGCACACCCTGGACCTCGATGCGGGAATATCCGCCAACGTCTCAGGGGACCTCCCGCCCCCAGGCACGAGCAAACGAGCCCCGCACAGCATCATCATCGGGGTGCGCAAGGGCGGCACCCGGGCCCTGCTGGAGATGCTGGACATCCACCCCGAGGTGGCGGTGGCGGCCACCGAGGTGCACTTCTTCGACTGGGACGAGAACTACGCCAAGGGCTTCGAGTGGTACCGCGACCTGATGCCCTACTCGTACCCCCGGCAGATCACGGTGGAGAAGACGCCGGGCTACTTCACGTCGCCCCTGGCGCCCGAGCGCATCCACGCCATGAACTCGTCCATCAAGCTGCTGCTGATCCTGCGGGACCCCGCTGAGCGGGTGGTCTCGGACTACACCCAGGTGTACTTCAACCGGTTGGAGAGCCACAAGCCTGTGCAGGCCATCGAGAACCTGCTGGTGCGTAACGGCGCCCTCAACACCCGCTACAAGGCCATCCACCGCAGCCTCTACGACGTGCACATGCGCAACTGGCTGCGCCACTTCCCCCTGGAGCAGATCCACATCGTGGACGGGGACACGCTGATCCACGACCCGCTGCCCGAGCTGCAGAAGGTGGAGCGCTTCCTCAACCTGCCCCCCAGGATAGTGTCCTCTAACTTCTACTTCAACCAGACCAAGGGCTTCTACTGCATCCGCAGCGACGGGCGGGAGCGCTGCCTGCACGAGTCCAAAGGGCGGCCGCACCCGGCTGTGAACAGCACCGTGCTGCAGAAGCTGCGCTCGTACCTGCGCGAGCACAACCACAGCTTCTACAGGCTGGTGAAGCGCACCTTTGACTGGCAATGAGGGCACCTGGGCAGGCAGACTCAAAGAGGGAGAGGGTCCTTTCTTTGCTTTGCCTGTGATGAGGGCATTGAGAATGAGTGGAAGGCAGGAAGACTGAGGGGGGGGGAGGGGGAGGGAGAGGGAGAAGCACTTTACGGACCTGACATTTCCACACCCATTCGAATAGCCTCGTAATAACTACCATTGTAAACTCTGGTTTCCACAGAGCGGGGCGATATCTCAAGCCTTAGGAATAATTCTTCAAATACTGTATACTGTACTGCCAAGGTCACGTAAAAAAATGTAAAATGAATCCCCAAGCTTGGCAAGTCCTTCTCTCTGTGTTGTATTAGTCACCACATCGCAGCGGTATGAAGTTTGTAAAAAAATTATTAAAAAAGAATGACAATTTTCTTTCTTCTCTCTTATTTGATATTCTTGTTCTTAATAATAAATCGGTTTTGCTTCAAGATATTCCATTGGCTTTTCTTTCTTCTGGTTTCTGAGCCCACCCTGCAAACGCCTCAGTAGCCCAAAGCGATGAACCTCTCCGTTATTTTACACGGCGTGCCAAAGTAGATGGAGGCATAAGCCATCGATGTGTGGTGTGGTGGATGGTTGGACATTAATGTGAGGAAATGGTTGCCTTGGAGCCATGCTTTAGCAGCACAGGAATCACTAATGGATTTGGACATTGAAATGTAGCTAGTGCCTGCAGGTAAATTGGACCAATCTCCATAGTCGGCAAGCTGTAAAAACCTGAGAGCCGGATTTCATCGCCTTTTCAACAATTTACTCAGTTTATCGAGGTAGCCTTAAATCATTTCATCGAATACTGTTGAATTCTCCAAACGTCTGTGGTGTGGAAACACAATTATATCAACCTATTCCATTTCGAAAAAATATCCACCCTTTTCCTCTTGCATTTTCCCAGAAACCCATTGTCCTCGTCCACCCCACACGGCTGATAGACACAGCTCTGGTTTCTTCTATTGATCGGGCTTTAAACAGCAGCCAAAGCTACAAGTCCACAGGGAGCGGTAATATTCATTTGATCTGCAGCTCTGCGTCTGCCGGTCTTGGCAGCATCAGAATAAGCAGCACCTCTGCTGCAGGGAGCAGCGGCTAGGGCCATGTTGGATCTATACGGAGAGGCAGAAACGGCTTCAAGTTCGTCTGCAGGCCAAAGAAATATATTCACATTCATAGCCAAATTAAATCTCAGCTATTGCCGTAAAATCACATTGTTTAGAAATACATCCAGAAGTGGTGTACAATGTTTGGAATGGATTACATCGATCGACAAATCCTATTGGCCCTTCTTAACCACCTGGCAGCGTGCTACACTTGCTTGGGGCACCTGGAGTTCAGTCAAAAGCGAGGCATGTGCGTGTCAGAGTGTGGAAAGGCATCCAGACAACCTCTTCCCAGGATCCTCGCCATCAACGCCCCCCGCAGGTGGAGAGGTGTGAGGCTGTGATGTCAGACGGATACCTTGTGACCCCTGTCTGGGGCCCTCGTGGCCGCTGTCTGATGGCCCCTTGTCTGCTCCTGTCTCCGTCTCCCCCTGCCAATGGCCTGGAAGAAGATAACATGAAAGGCACGTCCAGCTCTCCGCAGGGACTCCTCCAGTCTGGCACGAAGGCTGCGGACATGGGCACACACACACGGCAGATTACCACCAAGGTGTTGGAGGCCGGGGCTAGGAGATGGAGAGATCCGTCAGGCCGAGAGGAAGAGAGTGTGTTGTGTTTGCAGTGTGAAAACACAAGCAGGTAACATTGCAAAAAAAGGAATCTGATTTGGTATATGTGTCGGGACAACTTGTAGGGTGAGAGAAGATGCACATGGTGTACGTGTGGAACTGTTAGTTGCAGAATTTGGGTTTCTTATCGCTAACTAAATGACAATTGTAACATTGTTTAACTGTGTTTTTTACTTTGAATCCAAATATGGAAAATACCAATGCATCCAAAATAGTAGACCTATCCAAAAGCCTCAGCATCAATACTAATTCAACAGACTATAGTTCACTGTGGTGGACTCAAATCTTGCCAAGAAATACACCCTCAATATCTCTAAATATAAATGGCATGAAAAACAGATTAGTATAATCATTTTAAAAAGTGAGAACCAAATGTCAAAAACTGAAATTTTGTGGTTCCGACCTCAATTTAATCTTCAACTAGATTTTCCGCCTATTAAATTAGCCTAATTAGTGAATTTTAAAAAGTGAATACCAACCCAAGGTGCAGTCCTGAATGTGTTATTTAAAGGCTCACTGCTAACTCCAAGTGAAGATGTGATGGGTCATTCAGTAGCAATCAGCTGTAGAACTGCTTGATCATGTCGTCCTAGACAGCTTGTAATAATCCGTTTTTACACAGTGATTGATGAAGCACTTAGCGTACAATGTAATCTCGAACAGTGCTGTACTTTGTTTGGTAATTGTGTGATGCAAGTCTATTACCGTGCCCTTGACATAAAGTGAACGACCTCCCACATTGATATAGGTGACAATCAGAGGGTGATGGCTGCACTGAACAGAGGAAAAATATTTTTGATTTAGCCTATTCACACATTTAATTCAAATTCTTTAACACATTAAAATATTGAATCTTTGTCAAACATTATTGGACTCCTGATCTATATTCAGGCGAAATTAATTGCAAATTGATAGCATAATCTCTGCACAAACACAGTCTTTTTGCAAGACTTTAAAGATGTCTAAATGTTTGTCACCACAGCTGTGCAGGTGTAACCATCTAAGCAAGCTCCTAGTGCTTGAGTTGCTGCTATACTTTAATAACATTTAAATGGCTCCATTGTGTACTGGATGAATAACCACGTTGCCTCACTTCTAGCCACAGAGACGTGTTGTCTGCCAGAAGTAGCCGTTTCATTTCATTCAAGGTACAAAAGGTAAGACACCTGCATCGATCAAGCAAACTGCAACGTCAACACTTAACATAAAGGCCCATCTCTTATCATTCACCCTTTGAGCACCCACCAGCCTGCAGACTTTTTTCTAAACTATGCTTTGGTAGCTGAGGGATGAAGCCTGAACATTTTGAACGATTTTAATTATTGAATTTGTGACGTCATTTGTTGAAACACACTGTGTTTGACACACTTTCGTCTGCTGGGAGGATAGGAGAGTGAATTATTAACGTAGTGTCAAAGCTGTACCAATAAGTATACCAGAGAGAAAATTATCGGATAGAAACCAAGCCTGCTGCGAGATAGCTATTCAGATGTGTGTGTGTGTGTGTGTGTGTGTGTGTGTGTGTGTGTGTGTGTGTGTGTGTGTGTGTGTGTGTGTGTGTGTGTGTGTGTGTGTGTGTGTGTGTGTGTGTGTGTGTGTGTGTGTGTGTGTGTGTGTGTGTGTGGGAGGCAAAACTACAAACTCTTTGATGTGCTGATGAAGAACGGATGTCGTGCTGTTTTTCAGGACATAAAACACATCACTAAGCAGAAGCCCAGGGAAACTAAACTCATACTGTATACATATATTCATTTGAAGTAAATATTAATTTGAGTGCCACTGTAAGCAGTGCATTCTCCTCAAATATGCAGATGCTGACATCCACACAAATCCACTCTCACACAATCATGCTTATACTTCCTGCCAAGTTTGGTTGTTTGGATGTTTAAACATAATGCAAAAAGACCTTAACAAGCACCGAGGTATGACCCATTGGGCACTAAGAGACATCTCACGGTAAATACCGTATATATTACAGAGGGGACAATCACAGCCTCCTTGCCTCTGTGATTCAGGCCCCTGGGTTCTGACCAGCATCCTCGCAGCTAGATAAATCAACTGGAGAGCAGAGTGAAAGCTCTGCCAGGCGTTTCTACAGCGATATGAAGTCAGCTCTCCTCTGGGGGCCCCGCTAAGGGCCCGGGTCCCCCCCCCCACACCCCGGCTGCGGCTGCGCGGTGCAACATCATCCAGCACAACAGCATCAACAACAGCAGAGCCCTCGAGTAGCTCACAAGCGCTTCCGGGGGGCCCCATAGGGGCCCGGTGTCACACACACATCTATTTCCATCCACGACAGCTGCAGCTGGAGGGAGCACCTGGGAGAGCAGGGAAGGTCTTTATCTACGACTTTATCTGTTCTCGCTATCCTCTCTCTATCAGTCTCTCTCTCCAGCTCTGTCTTTCCTGTTGTCATGCTTATCCCCCCTCGCCCGAGCCCCTCACACCAGCTGTACGCTGCGAGTTGAGTTTCCTTCTTATATTATGTCTTTCTTTTGGTTCGTTATACCCCTCTTAGTTTCTCCCTCGGTTTCTTTATTTGATTCTGCCTCGCTCTGTGTCTTTCTTCCTTCCCTTCATCTGCTTGCACGGTTGAGAATGTGCAGGGGAATGGATGACATTTGGACTCTCATTTTGGTGTCTGGTAACACTTTTTTTTTTTCTATAAGGGTAAATTAATTCACCATTAATTAACAGTGGTTAATTAATGTATGCTAATGCCATATTATTATACGGCATTAGCATACAGGGTAGTGTTGGGGTTAGTGGGTTTGGTTATGATTAATTAAAATGCCACTGCCTAAGTTAACATGAACACCATTAGTAAACTAGAACGCCATTTGCAACTGATTACCTAGTTTACTGTTAATGAAAGGTTTGTCATCTAATTGGTGCATTGACTATTTCATGTTTAACGAATGTACCCTTATTGTCAGGTGGTACCTGGTGTTCATGAATGCCAAACCCCAGTCCTCCTCACTCAGCAATACACCCCAGCGCCCTCTTCAGCCCCTCCTCCTCCCAGCCTCCTCCTCCCAGCCTCCCCCTCCCAGCCTCCTCCTCCCAGCCTCCTCCTCCCAGCCTCCTCCTCCCAGCCTCCTCCTCCCAGCCTCGTTGATGTGTTCCAAGGAGCGTCGCGCCTGCGGCTTGTTCGCTGTCGCCGGCGGCTACTCTCTGTCTCCTCTTTCCAGCCTGGTCGTACATGGAGGAGCTACAGTCTGCCTCCAGGCCTCCTCCACCAGACTTCAGAGGAACAACGATAACATCAACCCCTGCCTCCGTAGTCGGCGGTATATACAGCCCCCACCTCCCCTCCCTCCCCCGAAGGCTGATTGGAATCCACCGAGACACGAGCTCGCATCGGCGGCCTTGCTCATTGACTCCAGCGGGTCACTCAAGGGGTCGAGGAAGAGGTGAAGGAGGAGTCACAGCGACAGGGAATGTGTTGTGAAAACAGATTTGCACTTTCCCCAGCCAGAGTTACTTCCTCTGTGAAACAGCATCTCTCCCAGTCGCATGATGTGTCAAACAAGTAACTGCCTGTTGTTGGGTAGATGGTGGGGGGGGGGGGGTAACTCTGTGTTGTTCTATTTGCAGCCTGGTACGAGATGGAGGAGATACAGTGTGTTCAAAGGAAAATCGAAGACTTCAGAGGAACAACGATAACATCACCTGCTCCGTCGTACGCTATATACACCCCACCCTCCTCCCTCCCCCGAAGGCTGATGGGAATCCACCGAGACACGAGCTCACATCGGCGGCCTTGCTCATTGACTCCAGCGGGTCACTCAAGGGGTCGAGGAAGAGGTGAAGGAGGCGTCACAGCGACAGGGAATGTGTTGTGAAAACAGATTTGCGCTTTCCCCAGCCAGAGTCACTTCCTCTGTGAAACAGCATGCACAGTTTGCATTTGTGATACAAAACAAGTTTACTTTGAGCACATGTTCTTCTAAACACCCCCATTATGCCATGAAGAAGAAAATGCTGGGAGGAGAGAAGGTGTGAGGATGGTGTTGGAAGTGGTCCAGAGTGTTATCAAACGTTAACATGCCTGAGATGCCAGGGCTGGTTCTCTGCAGTGCTGCCAAGTATTCTTCTTAAAAAAAAAAAACGGTTTCGAGATGTTAATACACATGAGCAAACTAAACATATGCTGTATAGTACAACGGTTAGAGCAATCAAGGAACAGCTTGGAGCCGAGTATTTTTTTTGACAAACACGTAAACACTGGCATTTGTTAGTTTCAGGCTAATGAAGATAAACCTTAATTGCCATTACTCTCTTTTTTAACTATAACCTACACTACATATATGGTTGCACATATGCTGCGGAGTGTGTAAAAATAAACACGAAGTACAAATAAAGAACTTTAAGTGGCTTGAAAAAGCCAATTAAAAGCTGAAAACGCAGCCATCCTGAACACTGCTCTCTCTCGCCCAGTACGGTTCTACTATTGTTTGCTGCCATTGACGCTGTTATTGTGGAAGGCTATGCAGTTATTTTTAGTCAGAAGGAGCGGAGTGAATTATCAGCCCCGATTTATAATAACATCATCATTAGGAGAAAAAAATCTGTCTTGAGAGATAAAAAAAAAGGACTTCAAACTGTTCCAATTTAGACTCGCGCCATTCCCAGCCTTTGGAAGGGATTTGATGTTTTAATACTGGGCTCTAGTTAACCTCTGTGTCTACAGAAATGCAACACAAGGAATCATCCATAGTAGAGGGCTGATTATGGTCACGGAGGTCACGGACCCCGCCTGAGAGGCACCGCCAAAACATTTTAACCTTCCGTCGAGGCGACGCAGAAGCAAGGGCTGTTATTGGTCCGCTTACCAAAACCTGACGCAAAACCATGAAGGTTCACGCATGTCACCCATACCACTCAAACATTGTAAACATACATGGACATGTGTCGCAAAGTGAAAATGACCATAATATGAAAATAATTAATCAGAATAACACCATATCCTTCGTGCCCCTTTAACCCCTTATTACATTGTAAATCCATGTTTAAGTTAATAGTTTTAATTTTAATGAGCAAAGTTAAAAAGCCTCCCTAGGCCTTCTTGTCATGTAATAGACTATGTTAACTAACTTAATTGGCTGATTTTTTTAAGATAAATCTGACGTTATGAGAGAGAAAGAGAAGGTGAACATAAGAGATAAGGGGACCTTTGGCCAAGAATATTAGTTTCTCCAATCTGCTCCTGAATGTTACCATGTCTTACCTTCAGAGTGCCAAAGCTGGGCTGTACATTTGGAATATATCAGATAAACCGGACAGCAGATATGGGAGACACGTCCTAAACGGGGAAGGAATTAGAAAAGGGGGGACCTTTAAGATTATTTTCTCCAATATTGTCCAAGATGTAACCCAGTCTTAAGTCCCCTGTGCCAGTGCCTGTTTGCGAGTTTGAAAGAGATAGGAATGGGATAGAAACGACAGATTATATAGGAGATACTACATGACAGGAGAGGTTGGCAATGCACAGCTAAACCCTTAGCGTCTCCGTCTCTCCAGTGTTTTAAACCCCCTAAAAGTGCAACTTTTTATCACCCTGCTGAGCCCATTTTAGTTCTCAAACGTTAGGCATCTTTTGTGCTTCCTGCCCGCTCACACTGTTCAACTAACTCTAGTATTATTTTATTGTTCTGTGTGTTCCTGCTACGGCCGCAATTGAACGACTTCTTCATATTTATATTGAGGCTGAGGAGGCCCCAAATAATAATAGCTGTTCAAATGATGGCAGCTGTCAAAAACAATCTGCCCGTCCCTGACCCTGAACAGCTGCATCACGCCACAACATCCAATGACTACTGCGACACTGTTTGTGCTGTGGACACTAGAGACACACATGGTGTCACGGACGGGCGAGTCGCAACCAACAGAGGGGGCCATTAGGCCAAACATCGATTTTACATTTTCCAAATCCTTCCATTTACAAGACAAACCGCCGTTTGTCTCGTCTTCCCTCGGCTGCCACGAGTCGCTCAGGGGAACGAGATAATACCACGTTCCTGTGGGGACTCATTACGAGACGGCAGGACACGTCACATCACACGGATGAGAGTGGGCATGCTTGTGTGGGAATGCGTTTGTTTTATTTATCCCCCCCCCCCCCCCTCCTTTTCTTTGCCAACCTCAGCTGTCATCATTCCATTTCATTTTTCGGCTGAACGATAACTCCTCCCTGCGAGCGGGCAGTGAATCAAGGTCTGGTGACTTGACTGACAGCTCATTACTCTCCCCCTTAACACAAGACAACAACCTTGACGTGGGGGGGGGGGGGGGGGGCTTTGAGAAGTCAAGTTTAGCTTATATCATTCAAGGTGGTAGGTGGTGGTTTGTGTGTGTGTCTGTGTGTGTGTGCACTTGTTTTTTTACGGTCAATGTAGGTATTTGCACACCACATCTGATTTTGTAGATCCGCAGATTCGGAATCGGTGTGTAAAGACCTTCAGGGAAGGGAAAAGTATCTGACCAATAGGTCTACATCTCATGGCTCAAATGGACGCAGAAAGCAACAAATGGACTCAGAGAGCAACGTTGTAATTCAAAAAGCTTTTCTCTCAAACCCCCAAGGCCACAGCAGAAAAACACAAAACAGCCAAACTCATGCATGTTATGAAACAGAAAGTATATTGACATGCAGGAATAGAAGAAAAGCACAAAATATTTATAAAAGGATCGAAATTGTTCATCAACACTCAAATCCATTCAATCAATTTTATCTAGGAATGCATGCTTATTATGAATGACTGGTTTGTGACTGACTCACTGTGCGTCTCTTCCCTCATTGTGTGTACAATGCAACGTAGATTCTCAGAGCAGACCTTGTCAGAGATCTGCGGCGGGTCGCTCTGACCTGTGTTTTGGTTACGCTCCTCGCTGCAACCATACCAGAGCCGAGGCCATGGAGGGGAACACGCATACACTGACAGGACGCACACGCCTTCTGAAGACACACTTTACACACACAGAGTGTGATACAATCAGATGATCTTGACTCTTTGCGATTAAGTGTATGACTTGTGTGAGCATTTAAAAAAGCAGCTCTGCTATTTGAAATGCTATTTGAAATGCCAAGCGCTATGCAGCCACGTCGGCCATTATTACAGGTGGACCTGCACACATACAAACACAGACGTGAGGCCCAATGTCATCCCTTCCACAACCTTCATGTCCACCTGATATCGGAAGAGTGTGAGGACTCACTGTTCCCTGGAGAAGGTCTTCTGCCTCCCCCTCCCACCACCCCTATCCCCCCCCCCCCCACAATCGCCTCCTCTAGGTTCCCACCAATGGGTTGTTAGAGTGAGTGTGTGTGTGTGTGTGTGTGTGGTGTGTGTGTGTGGTGTGTGTTGTGTGTGTGTGTGTGTGTGTGTGGTGTGTGTGTGGTGTGTGTGTGTGTGTGTGTGTTTAGAGGAAGGGGGGGGGGGTTCTCCTACAGCTCTTCTCCTTCAGGCTGTGAGAGGAGGCAAGTGACTGAAAAAACAAAAGGGCGAGCTGAAGGGAGGAAGTGGAAATGGCGTTTCCCCTTCCAGTGAGAGAATTAAAGACAACAGATTAAACAAGGAACAGGTGGTGGTGGTAGTGATGGTGGAGGAGGAGGTTTTGAAGGTGGTGGTTGTGGTAGGGATAGTGATGGTGTTGATAAGGTGGTGGTGATGGTGGAGGAGGTCATGATGGTGTTGGTTGTGGTGGGGATTGTGGGGATAGCGTGGAAGTGGCGTGGTGTCTGATAATAGAGGTGATCGTTTTTGAGGGGGTGGGGTGGTGTGTGATAGCGGTGATAGCGGTGATGGCTATGGAGATACTAGTAGTGGTGAAAGTGGTGAGGCCTAAAGAGACAAGAGATTATCCTGCTACATCTGTAATAGTTCAA
This sequence comes from Melanogrammus aeglefinus, assembly GCA_900291075.1. Classification (NCBI taxonomy): domain Eukaryota; kingdom Metazoa; phylum Chordata; class Actinopteri; order Gadiformes; family Gadidae; genus Melanogrammus; species Melanogrammus aeglefinus. The sequence continues at coordinate 19,977 of OLKM01001179.1, read as the reverse complement.
AATTAATTTACAATGACACAACGGGATGAGACAGGGATTGCTGGCTAATAGTTTGATAAAGTTTCTTATCCAATCATACCGCAATGTGTTGAGAAATCTGCATGTTGTGTTGGCCCGCCATCAGTTCTTCATGCTGCTAGGGCTCAATAACCCTTCAGAAATAAGGCGTGAAGAAAGATACTAATTTTCAAACAGATTGTATTACTGCTTCTTATTTTGTGACACACGTTTCGTAAAAGAGCCCCATTTCTGCTCAAGGTTGACCGGAGTGGTTGAATCAGGTGGGATAGACTCAGAGAAAGGCCCAGACAAAAGGCTGGTGACTAGGAGGTGGAGATCCCTTTTATCATCAACTCACTCCCAACAGACTCATCACTAAAGCCCACAATGGCTGCAGTGCCCCTGGTGGCCGGGTGTGCACCCACTTTAATATCCATGAGAATGCCCAGCCCTTTAGAGGGCCATCCAAGTTGTTTTGGGGTTGGGTTGTATGTGTGTTTGTGTGTGTGTGTGTGTGTGTGTGTGTGTGTGTGTGTGTGTGTGTGTGTGTGTGTGTGTGTGTGTGTGTGTGTGTGTGTGTGTGTGTGTGTGTGTGTGTGTGTGTGTGTGTGTGTTGGAGAGTGTGTATGTGTGTGTGCCTGTCTGTCTCTGTCATTTACCAGAAAGCACACAAAAAAAAACACAAGATGTTGTGTGTGTGGTCTGCGAGGGACAAGCTTGATGCTGAAGACAATAGTGATATTCTCATATCATAAGTCAGTCAAATTACAAAGTAATGACCATGGGAGACTTATATTAATTTATGTGTGTGTGTGTGTGTGTGTGTGTGTGTGTGTGTGTGTGTGTGTGTGTGTGTGTGTGTGTGTGTGTGTGTGTGTGTGTGTGTGCGTGTGTGTGGGATGTTACCATGTTTGTCTGTGTGTGTGTGTCTACGTTTTTGTGCCTGTGTTTGAGCGTACGTCCGCATGTGAAAATATGTGTGTGTATGTGTATGTGTTTGTGTGTGTGAGTTTGTGGTGGAGGGCGGAGCGCTGAGCTGAATATTTCATCAAGCTCTTTTCATCTCTAATTGCCTTATTACAGCCGCATCAGCGGAACCCAATGTGGCCATTTCCCAAATCAAACCCCACTCTGTAGCGCATTCTTCCATGGGTTTCCAGCTGTGTGTATGCATGTGTGTTTGGGCTTGTGCCTGTCACTCAAGCTCAAATGACACTATGTATTTATGTCAACTCTGCCTCTAGGGCGGAAATGTCTGCGCTGAACAAACTGGGGAGCCTTATTGCAAACTTTAAAGGAGGAAAGGGGGATGGGGAGATTGCTTGAAGCGTACTTGTTAAAAAACAGATCGATGGGAACACGGCAAATGTGGACTTTTTACAGAGTGGGGCCGCCTTTGCCTTTTCAATTTGTTTTGAAGATGAAAAAAAGATTTTTCCTCAACACATGGAGTAGAAGCTTTGGTCCCGGACTAGGGTGGTCCTGGCATTGTGTTTGAACCGTTCAGGGGTTTAGAGCAGATTAAGGGAATTAAAGCGAGACCTCTTGCTCAGAGGCACTCAGGATAGTAGTGTTGTGGCTTTTGTGTGCGGGAGATAGAACATGCCTCTCCCTAATCCAACAACCCGAGACATTGCGAACGCAATGTACACATATCTCGGTGTATCTCTTTACTGCCAGAATGTACTCGTTTATGTGAATAACGTTACTGGAGGGACTACCAAAAACACACAATTTGCACAG